>BQNB010064102.1:0-35441 GCA_026074375.1 Tanacetum coccineum | reverse complement strand
TAAAGCTGGAAATTCATTCGTCAATGATCTAAATCTGAATTCTTTCAATGATTCTCCAAACTTTTCAACCACCCTCCACAACCCTAGATGTATTCTTGTGAGTTATGTGGAAATGATGCTCATTATAGTTACGATTATCCACCATAAGTCCTGCTTGTCTATGAGCCAGAACCGGGTTACAATCAAAACTTTGACGATAATTTTCCACAAACTTCACCAAGTTTTCCACAACAATATCTTTGTTGTCTCGCTATGGGGGTCCTCATGAGAGTTATCAGTGTCAACCGATGAATCAAAATTATTATGATCCTAATCTTTGCTATAATTTTAATTCTTCCAGGTTTGACCAATATCAACCCCCTAATATTCCCTCACTCATCAAACTCCTATGGCGGAATTGCTTCTTGAAGAGAAACTTTCTCAAGCTTTGCAAGCTCTTTGTGAAAAGTTAAATAAAAACGTTTAAGAAAAGCAGGAAGAAAAGAATGTTGCAGAAGAGCAGGCAGCTAAAGTTAGTTCTTAATATTAGAAGCCTCCTATTTTCTATGATGACGATGACGAGGAAAGTTCTATTCCTTTAAGAGATCTTATTTCTGAACTTCCTCTGTCAGTTGCAATCACACCCGACTTACCAATTACGGACTCTCTTATAATGGAGGATGAGCATCTTAACACTATTCTGAAAACGGAATCGGACGAAGAAAATGAGTCTAGTGTTGAGGACCTTAACCTAACCCCAAGTGAGTCTGAGGATTTATCCGAGTATTTATCCGATATTGAAAGTGAGTGTGATATGCCCTTTTGTGATGATTTTACGACTTTTTCTAATCCTCATTTTGATTCTAACAACGATTTTACCTCTACTGATGACGAGTCACTTTCTGATGAGGACGTTCCGGAAGAAAATTTCAAAATTTATTCGAACCCTCTTTTTGATAAAAAAATCATTTCTACTAAGATAGATCTGCATCACTTTAATGCAGAATCTGATCTTATAGAATCTTTGCTTAATCGAGATACTTCGATAATTTCTTCTCCTAAGTTTAATTCTCTTCTCGAGGAGTTCTCTGGTGAACTCACTCATATCGATTTGATTTCTACAGAAATCGATGAAGCCGACTTTGATCCAGAGGAAGAAATTCGTCTTATTGAGAAATTGTTGTATGATAATTCATCTCCTCGACCTCCGAAAGAATTTAATTCTGAAAATTCTGATGCTGTAATCGAATCTTTCTCTCCATCTTCTATCCCCGTTGAGGATAATGACTCTCTTATGGATGAGATTGATATTTTTCTTGCTCGGGATGACTCGATACCACCGAGTATTGAGAATGATGACTATGACTCGGAAGGTGATATTCTTTTTCTTAAAGAATTGCTTAGCAATGATTCCATTTCCCTTCCTAAAAATGAGTCATTTCATTTTGATCGTTATTATGATCCATCATCTCCTCGTCCTCCTGCGAAACCACCGGATGATGATGGATTTCACTTTGCTATTAGGCCCGATACAGGAACTTTAACTACTAAAGTGGTGGATGATATTTCTGAACATTACGTTTTTATGCCTAGTATTTTACCCACCCATCCCACCCGTTGTCTAGTGATTGACACTTTGCTTCCATTTTCATCCGAAATTGAGGACAAAGTTTTCAATACTGGTATTCTTGCTTCAAAAGAGGAGAAATCTCCTCATCTCTTATCTCATCGGAGCTTTAAAGCTTTCCAGCTCATTTCTGATTTTTCTAAAAGACCGATGATGATTTATGGAGGGAACATTCCTATCTTGGATGTTTTGTTTCTCCATTTCTATCCTCCTTGACCAGCTCAAGTATGGGGGATCGAGTCAGGCTCAAGACTCGGTTAACAAAAATAAGCACTTCATGGGTGGCAACCCATTCTTATCCTAAAATATTTATAATAGTAGTAATGAATAAGTGTGATGTGAGGAGGTTCCCTTTTTCCTTTCTCATGTTTTGTGGTTTGTGTTGTATGTCCAAGATTGCCTTGGATGATGAAGACTCTCGTGCTCGCGGTTTTGTCCTTCGTTATTGGCATGACTATGGGAATCCAATATCCTAAATCTTATCGACTAACATTTATCTTTGAGCATACTTAATAAACGGATTTAGATTTACGTAGAGACTCTTCTTAAAACATTGAGGACAATGTTTAGTTCTAGTATGGAGGGATCTATCGATTTGATTATGCCTGCAGTTGTTGTTTTCATGTAATCCTGTTTTTACCACCAAAATATCAAAAAAGTGAAAAAATTTAAAAATTTTGAAAAATTAAAAAGTGTTTTGTCACAATGTTTGACTTTCCTGCTGGGTAGAATAAGAACAAATTTTGACTCGATCGAGCGTGTTGAGCTCTTAGCTTTGTCCCTTAACCTTTATAAACTTGTCTAAGCTAGTTTATTTGACTAAGCATTCGCGGATCTTTTTTATTAAAGATTTTAAATTTACGAAGAACGAGAAATGATATAGCTAATTATGAATTAGATGCTAAACAAGGATTAGTTGGAAATCTTAAGAGCTCATAAGTGTAGTTTGTGGCTTTTTCTCCCATAAGCTCCTAACCTGACTAATAATACGTGCTCTTTTCAAAAATTAAACTTAAATCAATGTTTTTTTATGTAGTCGATAACAATAATTTATTTAGTCTTAGTTCAGCTATATACTTAAATTTTCTAAAAAGAAAATTTCTCTATATCGTGGTAATATAAAGTGTTAAAAAATGAATGAGGTAATAATAATAAAAACTGTGGGCTGGTAAAAGTTTACTGCCTCTTGCGAGCTCACAACCGATATGGCAGTCTTCAAAAGAAGGCTCATAGTAAGAATAATAATCCGAGACTGATAAAAGTTTGCTGCATCTTGCCGGCTCACAACCGATGTTGCAGCCTTCTAAAAGGTCGAGGATTTCCTTAGTTTAAAGGATGTATAATTATATTAAGTGTAATATATGTGATTTAATAAATATAGAGAAAATCTCTTTTTCTTAAATTTAAATATGCTTTTGAACTAAGTCTATTTCGTTTGAATTGTGGTTTTTCTAAATGATTTGTTTATTTAACGGGAAGCCTAAGAGTTTTTTGAAACCGAAGGTCCGTGAGTTCTGATACTATTCTTTGTGGGGTGTCTAAAGACTGGTCACCTAAGCAGGTCTCGGCTGGGATGTGCCGAGAAGAAAGTCGCTACAAGGAATGATCTCGCCTTTAAAATCATAATTCTTGGGTGGAACGTGAAGCATAGAAATTTTATAATTTTCTTAAAAAGGTTGATCCATGGTTGAAATTCGAAATAAGCACATTCACCTAAGATATAATAATTATTAGGAGTGAAAAGTTTCACAAGTTACAAGTATGAGTAGTGTTAACATCTCAACTTATATTCAATGGTGATTTTGTTTTTAAGCTTGGTTTGGGACAAGTGAAAAATTGAAGACGGTGAATTTATCTTTTTGAGCATTTTAGGATTGAAGTGCTTCTTGTTCTATGACCCTAAAGGTCATGAAAATAACGAAAGTCCAGACATTCTAGTTGGTTAAAAAGGAAAGTATAAAAAAATGAGAAAAAGGAAAAATACAAAAATATGTGTGGTAATAAGTGTAAATATTTAAAAATGGTTAAAACAAGGTTTTTCAAAACTAATGATTCTTTAATTCCCTTCGATGAACACTTAGCTACTTTTCGAGGTAATTAGTCGAGGGGGATTGAGATTCTTGGTTTTCTAAGTGTTTACTTATAGCATTGAGTGAGGACACAGCAATAGTTTAGTATGGGGGATTTTGGTATGTATTTAATTACACATACCTTTTACCTATAAAAACGAGCCTAAATGACAATGCCACATATTGTGTGTTTTGTGATTTATGATGTGCAGGTAACGAATAATCACTAAAGGACTAAAACGAAGCCAAAACCGACAAAACTAAGCAAGGGATTGGAAAGAGCGTAAAAAATCAAAGTCGAAGACGTGTTTATCTTAAATGGGTCAACCCGCACCCAAGTTAATGGACCAAGTCAGCCCATAAAGCTTGTCTATTAAGCCTTATAAATTAAAGCCTTAAATCCTAAACCGGCCCAAGATCAAAAGCCCATTAGCCTATTATTTACCCATAATCCAGTTATAAACCATTACACTGTTAGTCCCATCCCTTTTCACCGCTAGTCCCTAACTTTTTTCACCGTTAGTCCCAAACCATAACATCCTAACACCCGTTAACCCTTTACAAACTTATCCCGCCAAACCCACTATTCACTCACCCTCCCTATTTTTACCTTGCGACCTAATAAAACCCAATCACGCCCTACTTAAACCCCACCCCCAGATGAAGACAAGCCACCATGGCAATCCCATAAAGATCCATTGGCTGATGGGACAAGGACAAAGAATCAAGAGCTTAGATCAAAGATAAATAAACACATCAAGGGAATCAAAGGCTAAGATTGAAGGCTTAGAGAACACTCTCATCCATCTCACAAAAGAAGCATAAGTCCAAGACCTAGAACCTTCTCCTTCATCTATAAATAGGGCCATTAGGGCATCTTTTTATTTTTGTAATTTTTAGCTTAAATTAGTTTATATTAGCTTATTTTAACTTTATTTAAAGTCTTTTAATGTTTTTAAAGTGTTAATGAAATTCTGAGTTTTATGTTTAATTTTGCTTTTTATGATTAATAAAATTTATGTTTTGAAAATATTTGTTAAGCTCTTATATCTCTTAAGTTGTCTCTTAAAACAGTTTAGCTTCTTCATAGCTAAACTGTTTAAGGTTTTTCTTTTATTCACCAAAAATCACTAAAAAAAGCTACCTGTATGGAGATAGCCAGATTTGGAAGGGCTTATAAGGTTTTACTAGCTGTCTTTTTAAACAAGCTTTAGCTTGTAGAACAAAGCTCTAAAGCTGCATTTATGTTTTGTTTAGCAGAAGGCTTTGTAAGTTTTCATTTTCATCTTTACAGCCTATTTAATGTTCTGCTCATTTACTGCTTATTTCTGCCTTATTATTGCTATTGTTTGCTTATTCTATCTTTATATATGTTTTTCAAGTTAGTGATTTTTCCTAGGATTAGAATTGTTCAAAGTATTTTTAGTGATTTTTTCAGATTTTTCTAAATTAATTTAATACGTTTTATAATATTTTTAGATTAAAATTGTTTTTAATTCATAAAAAATAAAATAAAAGTTAAAAAAATATAATTCTTATTTCTAAAATTATTTTTAATCATTTAAGACTTTTATAAATTAAATTTTCATTTTTAGGGTTAAAATTCGATAAATTAAGTTTTTAAGGCTCGTTTTTTTAATTCCCGTTAACGTTTTTAGTTTAAATTTTTAATTGCTTTAATTATTGCTTGCATTTATTTGTTTTTGCATTAGTAGAAATAGAATCCAAACTCAAATCAAAATTTGATCATTCAAATCACGCGATCACAAACTTGATCACGATTCTTAATTCACGCCTCGTTGGGACTACGACCCGGGAAGGTTTTGGATTTTACTTTGGTTAGAAGTAATTTTCTTAAAAACCTTACGGAATACTTTCTCTTCTTATTATTTGATATTTTAGCTATTAGTTATATATTAAATATATATTAAGTGTTTATTATATAGGCTATAAGCTAAAGTATATCATTTATGTATCAAGTAATTTTACAAAAGTATGCTTGAAAAATAAAATTAAGCATAATTTAAGCATTTTAGTGTGAAAAATAGGACAAGTAAACATTCTAATTCCATCCCCCACTTGAATTATACAACGTCCTCGTTGTATAGATAACACTTTAAAAATATAGGAATTAAAAAGAATTAGAATGAGAAACTCCCCTGATATTTGCTTCGGTAGTTTTCCCGGTTGGTTTGATTGGAGCTAGAATCGGTGTTGATACAAGCCGTCTTGAGGTTTCAAGACTCTAACACTTCAAGATCTCCAAATTTATAAATTCTCCAGCAATATTCATCGATATTTCTTTCACGGAGGTCGGTGTAAATAGGAAAAAACAGTGCTTCCTGATTTGGTACTATCGGTTATTTAAACTAATTAACAAACTATTTTGTGTCGGCTGTGGAATACGCACGAATCATGTGCATGAATACGCCGTATTATTAGAACTGACAATAATGTTTTTAAAGTTCATAAAAAGTAAAGACTGATAACGTATAGACAATCAATACGCCGTATGGTATGGAGCGGATACGCCGTATTGATGTCTAGGAAGATAGACTCGATAAAATTAAATAACTTTTTGGGTTGTCTCCCGGGAAGCACTTTTGTTTACAACGAAGTCTTTAAGTTAGAATTTTTCTTCATCTTCTCTTCACTCAGCTCTAGTTAACATCCATCCTTCGTCCATCATACGAAAGATTTCCTGGTATGCTCGACATGCATCTTCGCTTGTTCTCGCCAAATTGTCGTATTCATCTTCTTTAATAGCAACAAACTCTTCATTTTGTCTGAATGAATACTTGATCATCTTGAATCTTCTCATATTGCACACAGGCAGTTCATGAGTTTCACATAACTCTTGTCTTTCTTCATGAGTTTCAATCTTATCGTGATCGTGGTAGATAATCTCATGGCTTTCCCATATTCTTCAACCATTATTGCATGATTCATCATCACTGATTAAGCCTTCTATGATAGCTTTATTTCTTAAAGTTTGTTCTTTCTGCTCGCAATCCATCAATGCTTCGTATCATTCATAATCTTGGTAATGGAGCGAGTTTCCAACTATGTAAGCTCCATGTAAGTTTCCTCCATTATAGTATCCATCATTCTTCCAACTACATGTTGGCCATTTTCGCACATTCCAGTTGTTATATTGAGGCTTACAATAATGCTTAACTAGTGTGGGTTCCTAGTCCAACTTCCAGGGTTCAGTTCCATGGTTTCATAATTCCCAAACCTATGGGACCATCTCTGTTCCATTCATAGATCCAATCATCCTTATATTCTTCATAAGTCTTGAATCCCTTAATGTCCTTAGTAAGTAAGTCTGGATCGATTTGTAAAAGATAGTTACTTTGAAAGCCTTGCACATAGGTGTCTCAAAACCAAATATATTAGTGTCGATCCTAAAGACTTCAGCCACTTCATCTTCATTATCAGAAAACTCTTTACCTGTGAGCTCAACTTCATCATCTCCTCTAATCTAGTAAATCTATAATGCATTCTTTGTATAATGATCCATCGTCTTGTAGTTAAAAATTTTTAACCCTAACCATTCAATAAATGCAACATCAGATGGATCGTATCCAATATCGTCATCAGCTTCATGTGACACTCATTGCTCTGAATCATCATCTTTGTTTGAGTCACATGGGATGTTAGCAACTTCAACTTCATATGTGAATAAATCATCATCCATTCCGCTTATTCGGTTGAATTCATTGTTGAAAACTTCAAGTGATGCATCGCAAGCGAGCGAAACATCTTTGACCTTAAGATCCTCAAGTTTCTCGAACTCTCTTTTGATTACCTTTGTCATTCCTAACTGAAAAAATAACCAAAAATTTAATCAGTAGAACCAGCGGTAAAAAGGTGTTAAAAAATTGAGCTTTAAGTTCGAGAGTGGAAAAGTACTTTATCAGATGATCAATATGCCGTATTCAATAGAAGTGAATACGCCATATTAATCAGTTGAATGAATACGCTGTATTAGACAGAAAGTTGGATACGTCGTATCCAATGGAAGTGGATACGCCGTATCGAGTTATCGACCTGAATAGTGTATTAGGAAGACAATTAAATACGCAAACAATTAAACACACAAAATATACAATCAAACAATTAAACTAACAAATATATAAAATATACAGAATATACAAGAATATACACTAATCTAATTAACACAACTCCTAAGGGTTAGATCTAATCTAAAAACCAAATTATAAAATCAAAATCAAAATTAAATTTCACTCCCCGGCAGCGGCGCCAAAAACTTGATGTGTCGTTGTGTGGTGTATAGTTTATGATTCAAGTTTTAAATTTATATTTTACCGACTTAACCAAAAACAACACTTTAACGGGCAGTGTACCTGGTCAGTGGTAGATTCGTGGTAAGTAGGGTGTCGAACACTTGAAGCGAGGTAAAATTCTTATTTATTAATATTTTGGTTATCTAATCTAAGTCAACCTATTGCTTAATCCTATGATTAAGTTCTAAATCCTAATTCTAACAGGTAAAAGTGGGTGGGGGGAGGGGTTCAGCCTGAGAGACTTGCACGGTATGGTGATGACTATAATCAATTCAAGACATTTAAACCCCGCAGCAACATTAAGCAAGATTAAATAGATCAGCGGTCAAGCTTATAATAGAAAAATGAACTAGCCATCATTTATCCAATTGAAGTTGGTTTGTTTATCCAGCTGCGAATGATCACTTATCTCGATGAGCCATATCTTTCTTAGACTTAGGCGGGACTTCATCACTATGGCCTAAAACACATTTATTCTGTCACAATTAAAGCATCGCATAAAGATCCTCAATTATAATGATTATAATTCATATACGAGGACGGACACGTGTATGTCGAACGAACCCTAGCTCATAGAGACTTTACCCACTTACTGTTTAACGGTAACTTGTGTTAGGTGGTAGTCCACAATCCAAACTATACCAATGATCAGAATGTTATTAGTTAGTACTAAGCCACCACCCTCTACGGTACAACCAGTTTAATTAGGCAAGCACGGCGTTATTAGTGATCCTATTTGTTCCACCTATACGCATTACTATACGAAGAGCTATCTCAGACTCTTAGCCTACGCCCAAACAACACCGAAGTTGCAGCGCATTAAATATGTAGGACTAGACCCAGTTGAATGATAGGTCGCATACTTAAGCACGTAAACAAATATCATGTGATAAACATAATCAATAATTCAACGATAAATTAAGCTATCGAAGTATTAAACAAACCAAACATTCAGATCTTCATAATTATGGCTAATACCCGAAGGTATTAGCCTTCAAACGTCATAATTAATACAAGAGTAATGATTTAGCCAAGGTAAACTAACCGAGTTAACGAATGATACCAAACACTAAACGATATACCGTTACACCGTTAGTCCTTGGTTATTACACCGTTAGTCCTTAAACAATTACACCCCTAGTCCTAAACCTAACCATGTGACCCTTTTACCCTGACCCCGTGTCGGTAACCCGTAATCACTTCACTTCATTATATGTAGCTCGAATTCAAGAAGAAAAGAGAAGGAAAATAGAAGAAGTTTAGAGAGAGAAACTAGAGAGAGGAAATGAAAGAGAATGGGAAGTTTACTTGCGAAATGGAATTCTTACAGATGAACCAACACCATTTTCCTTGATGGAACATGATATATATACCCTACACAACTACATGGGGCGTGTGGGCTTTTACTTGGGCCGGGCTCGGGATTGACTTGGGGTTTAGCCCGATACACATACAATATTAGCTTACATTTACGAGCCCGTTTACCCTTCGAGCCTATTACAACGTATAATTAATTAAGTGACCGAGACCTAATATAATGAATGAACTTCCTTGTTCGACTCAATATTTTTGAGGCTAACAATCTCCCCCGAAGTGAGTTCATTGTGACACTCCTTCGTGAGATCAATGAGATTGCTTTTGTCGTTAAGCTCTTGTGATCTTTGTCTCTGTCTACGTTGTAGGCTTGTTCCTTCATGCTTTGTGATCTTTGATCTTGAGCCTTTGTCATTGTCTTTAGACTTCGTCTTTTTCGTCCGAGATCTTTAAATCTTTATCCTTCCGTCTTGATCGTCTTTGCCACCTTGCGATCTTGTGTCTTGACCAACATGCTCATACTTTGCATCATCTTGAAAGCTTGCTAACAATCTCCCTTGATAGACTTGATATCTTTGAAGGAAGATCTTGTATATCAGAGTTTGTGCGGAAGTCTTTGTCTTTAATTCTTGAGCTTTCATGATTCTTGAATCTTGATGCTTATAGAATGTCTTTGTAGTTTGAGCATGAGCATGTGGTAATGAATCCGACTTCAGCTGGAATGAGGCATCACCATCTCCATCTTTATGTATCCTGAAATAAAACAGTTAGCAATAAAGCGGGTGGACGAATATGGCTTTGTCATTCGTCCGGATTTGGTTAGATTAACCTCCGGTTCCGTAGGACCGTTTTACAGTATAAATACTGTACCTGTGATCAGGTAGATTCAAAGAATCTCCTTGACAGGGTTTCCAGCTCAAAGCGTAGGGTCTTCTAACACAGATGTATTAGATTTGCCATGCTTGCTAGTTCTCATTACCGGAACGTCTCAAAGCAGACAACACGGTAAGAGTGAATCAGATAGTTACTATCTTTCTGATTATGTCGTCAATTCATTTACTGGACCTTTATCGATATCCAGTTGACACAAGCTTGATTCATATAGAATCTCGCAAGTCACCTACCGCAGTGCTGTTTGATGATGACACTGGAAGGATTTCCATTCGTCATTGTGAATACTAAAGAGTATCACTCTGAATGTTCTGGCAGAATCACAAGGATAATGCGTAGGACTCTTGTTAACAGCTTGTGAACTTAATGATGTTCAACAAGTGTTTGTCATGGAATGTGTCCTAATGAGATTTATTTGATGATCTCTTGGCTCTAGACTCGATTAGTGCTATTACTCCTCATTTGCCTTCCAAATTTTGTTCAATATGATTCAAATGAACAAAATTGCACACTTTAACAGACAAAAAAATCTCTCTCTTTTTCCTCCTTCACCCAAACTACCTACCGCGAGATTAAGGTCGTCTCTTCACAGGGGGTATGAACTTAAGAAATCCCCACAACTTCATCTAATTTCAATCCGTTGTTTGTGTTGAGAGAGATTGTTTTTTGTTGTAAGTGTGCAATTTTTGCTTCATTTGAATTCATATTGATCAAATTTGGAAGCAATGAGGAGCAATAAGCTCAAAGAAGCTTATTGAGCTTAAAGCTCAGGTTTTAGAGGCAAGGTGCCAATTAGGTCATTGAGTTTTAAGGTACTCACATCAGAAAAGTGCGCCTTGTGTCTGAGACTACATAAAATTCAGGTTTCATTCTCTATAATTTCATCTCAGCATTTGAAGCTTATTGTAGTAGCTTATTGTGTTACTTTTAGAGCTTAAACATGTTTAATTTTGTCTAGTTAGTTTAGATACTCAAATGATTTAAAGATGTGTAGTTAAAATCCATCAAGTTGTCATTACTTAAAATTCTGTCCAATTAGAAGAATACGCAAGCTAGAGTACAGCTAATTCTACTAATTAGCTGTAGTTTTTAGTGCTTAGATAGCTCATTTAGCTTAGTTAAAGTTAGAGTAGATATAAGGTTTTGGCAGTTTTAGTTTTAAAATAGATTGTAAGAGAAATTTAGTTTGGACAGTGTAGGTTAAGTAGTGTTTGGGTTAACGGATTAGTGGTGACTCTTAAAGTCAACAAAATTCTGTCAATCACTTTAAACAGTTGTGTTTATCAACGTGACAAAGTTTAAAAGAGGATTTGAAAGATATTTTGTAGAGTTTCAAAATTTAGAGTTTAAATAGTTCTTCCCTGCACCAGGGCAGTTTTAAGTTTAAAGTAGTTTTAGAGTTTAGTGTTTCATAAGCATCTTAGAGCTCAAATTTAGTTAATGTAGGTTTAGATACATTTAGATAGTGAGTGTATGAGTTCTCATCTTAGAAATTTAGCCTACACTTAAAGTTTACCAAGTACACCAGCAATAGCAGTATTAACTCAGTTAATACTGCTGTTGCTTATCATTTTTAAGCTGTCTTTTTAGCTTTTAAAGTTAGGAGTTAGAATTTAGTTTTAAGCATTTAAGTAGTACTTTATTAGCTCTTTAAAATTCATCTTTTAAGTTTCATTTATAAGCTTTAGATTAGCTTTTATTTTCTTGCAAAAGTGGTATAGCAGCAGCCTAGATTACTTGCTTATTTCTTTTGATTTTCTATTTTCTAGTTATCAATTTCAAAAACCTTTTATCTAGGTTTATTCAAGGTTCATAGGATAGCTTATTTCCAAAATTTTAGCTTCTAGGAATTAGTAATAAGCTAATTAGCTTATTAAGATTAGCTTAAATTCAGTAATAAGCCTGAACTTTTACTTTTTAAGTACAAATTTTCTTGTTATTCTTGTTCTCTTGTAGCTTATTTCTTTTTAGGAGAATCCTTAGTTACACATCTTAAGTTTCATTATACCAACTTTTAGTTTTAATTTCATTAAGTAATATGCAAGTAATAAGCAAAAGATTATAAAAAGTTAGATTTTAAGCATAAGTACTTAGTTTCTTGTAAGTAATAGAAGTAAGATACTTAATTTTCTAGCTTATTAATGTGGTTAAAAGTTCATAGTGCTTTATTAAAGTTGTAGTGTAAAAGCTCAGGTTAACCTTTGTAGTTTTAAGTTTTTGCTAATTTTTACTTTTTAGATAAGCAAAATAGCAAATCGTATAAGGGTTCTGTTTTGTACTTTTTAAATAGTATAAGGTAGTATGACTGTTGTTTTCTTTGTAGTGTAAATGTCAATTATTTTCCCGACTACCCTTCACTTTCATTCTTTTAATTTCTACCTTGTCTTTGAGTTAGGTTAATAAAAATAGGATTTATATTTTCAAAAATTAGTTCTAATAAAAGTAGGTTTTAGGTTTTTTTTAGGTAAATTTGGGTTCAATTGCTTTATTAAAATTGGGCACTTTTTTTATTTCATTAGATTCTGCTCATTGTTAGTAGTTATAATATTAATTTTTATTTTTTTTTCCTATTAAATTTTGTATTTTACGCGCGCTCTCTGGCTCCCTTTGCTCAGCTCCTCGCGCGCGCCCCCATTTTTAGTATTTCTTTTTCTTAAAAAATTCATAGAAAATAGAAAATAGTTGGAAAAATCTAATTCTTTTTGTAATAATTTTCTTTTTTATTTCTAGTATTTTGAAAAATAGAAATAGAATTTTAGTGTTAATTTTTGAAAAAGTGTTATTTTTAAGTATTTCACTTTTCTTTAAAAAATCATTAAAATTCAAAATAGCTAAAAAAATTCTAATTCTTTTTACCTAAAATTTCTTTTTAAATTTGTGATTTTTGTATAAAATTTGCTAAAGAAGTGCTTTAGATTTTTAAAATTTCAGTTTTATCCTAAGTTATTTTTTAATTTTCGTTCGTGTATTAAAATTTCGTGCTAGTTAATTGTTTTTAGTTTGTGCTATTATATTCGTAGTGTAATTCAAAATTCAAAAATCCTTTACCCATTCTTGACTCGAATCCGAATTATTCTCGATCTCAATTCTCGACTTCGTTTGGGATTTCGACCCGAGAAGAATAATAACTTCACGGTAAATAATATACGTATGAGTTTTCTTAAGTGTGATTTTATCCTTTTATTTCTCTTGTTTGAGATGTAATTGTAATGAATTAGTCACGGGATTATATATTTCTATATATTATATATTTTTTGATAGTGCTTACCCACGCATAACCATGCTAGTTAACCTCAAATGTTTTGCTAATACCACTAGTACATTCCTTAAATTACAAGATCAATGTATACATTGATACTTAAGATTGGAGCAATCTTATATGGTTATGTATGTGATGTAACATGCGAGGGTATCTAGAGCAGAATGGATCCAAAGTGGTTTATTACATATGTTGTATTGGGCTTATTAGGGGCATTAAGGACTAGTTTTAATTAAATACCCTTTGTTGTACATGTACTTCGTATAGGTTTAGAAGATTTCTAGGTGATTATGTATGTGGGACGAGTAGGATTATGGAGGGAAAGAAAGGTTTTGAAATCTTATTGAGATTATTATGGTACAAGTCTTTATTAAAGGATTATTGTACACAGTTTGTGGTAAGTATCCAATGGTTTATGGGCTTTGATTTACCTTAACCACCATAATGCCTTATTAATCTCAAAAATTGAATAATTTTTTTGTTCTAAGGATTAAAAGTAGTATTGGTTCTAGTCTATGGGAAGTCTAGGTAATTTCGTGGTGTGTCTAAACGTATTTTATGCGAAACGTACGCCTTTACGTGACCAATAAAAATAAACACGCACAAGTTAATAATTATCTTCGCTAATAATTTACATAACACTTGTTGACGTTAAACCTTAAATTTATTTAGTGACCGTTTTACGTTGATGATTATTTTTTAGTCTAGCGAATTTTAGCTTAAAAGTTAAATTAAAAGTAAACGCGTACCGGACTAAAATAAATAGTGAAGAATAATAGGAGTCGTAAAATGACTTGAAAATCTGAAATCTTACAGGATGAGTCGTTACTACAACTTGGATGAGGATACTTACCTCAGGTTTCTATGACGACGGAGAGGGTGGGTGTTGTCGAATATCGTTGTTTACTTGTAGTTTTTGACCTTGTTTTTGACTATTTGTTTGTTTATGCAGAGATGGACTTGTTTGCTTTCATCCATGACGGATCTACAGTAAAGATGTCGAGAGTGAGCATGACTGAGGGGGAAGGGAAAACTTCTAGGACTCCATCGTTATATAAGGTTTTTAACCTACGTCGTGGTTATGACTCCTACGAGTTGCCTCAGCCCGCTTTGAAAGTGTGTTAGAGGTAGTGTGGGACAATGTTATTTGTGTGTGGTGCAGCACGGATCAATGAGTGTTCCGCTGCCGGGGTGGTGGTCTTAATGCCGAGATTGTATCGGCAGGCCGGGTGTTGTGGTATTTCTGCTGAGAATGTGGACTGCTAAAGGCCCTAACGCCAACGCCAGGAAAAGGCCAGCGGTTACGGATGTTAGTGGTTCTTCCCATCATCCCAAGAAACTGAAGGGGGATCACGGAACTTCTAGCGGGGTTGCTACTGGCGGTAAATCTCAGTCTGTCATCAAAGAACTATTGGAAAGTAGCATTATGAATGCTGAGGCTGGTGTCACATCTGTGGCAACCCTGACTTTTATTACCTCTTCAATATCTGCAACGCCGGAGCGTGAGGGTGGTGATCCTACGGATTCTGTTACTGGGCCTAATCTTCGTACTGTTGGTCCGGCTGAAAGGTTCTTTATCTCTTCAGATTCTTCCCATCACTCTAGTACAAATGCTTCTGGAGCTGAAGTTGATTCTATTATCATGTCTGCTGTCCTTCCTCCAGTAAGACCCGAGGCTGCATTGGGTTACTTCCATGCTGTCAGTGTTCCTTCTATTCCAGTTTCAGATACAGAAACCAAGATTACTTATCCTGTTCGTCCTTTTGTATTTCAGGACTCTAGTTCTACGGAGACAGTAAGGCCAGATGTTGCGGGTCCATCTTATTATGCTAAACAAGATCTTTCGATGGGTTCTCGGGAGTCGAATACTAAAACTCTCCACCAAGTCTTTGTTCCGCAATGGAATGTGCTTAATAACTCTCTTTTGGATGATTCTGATGTCTCCCGGGAGTTTGTTGATCACTTGGCCCCTCCTGCATTGTTCTCTCAGATCGTTTGAAATGGTATTTCCTCATTTGTGTCGGAGTTAACGTTAAGAGGCCGCTCGTCAAGCTTGCATGAATACCGAGGTTAGAATGCGGACCGAGTATTGCCTTAGTGAGAGGAAGAGGCTGGAATCGAAATGTGAAAAACAAGCTGATTTGTTGAAGGCTAGAGATGGTGAGATTAAGAACTTGAAGGCTCAGTTGTTGCTGAAGGAAGCTGAAGCTACAGAAGCTGTTCATCTTCATATTTAGGTTTCTGCCGCTGAGGCTCGCGGAAGAGGAATTATTTTTATTTTGTGTGGCAAATGGATGCTCTGATACAGAAAAACATGTGGTTCTTGAGAAGGAGGGATATATATATATATATATATATATATATATATATATATATAACCAATAACTAAAATATCAAATAATAAGAAGAAGTATTCCGTAAGGTTTTTAAGAAGATTACTTTTAACCAAAATAAAATCCAAAACCTCCCGGGTCGTAGTCCCCAACGAGCGTGAATTAAAAATCATGCTTAAGTTCGTGATCGCGTGATTGAATGATCGAAGGTTTAATTTTTGTTTGGATTCTATTTCTACAATTAATGCAAAATCAAATAAAGGCAAGCAATAATTAATGCAATTAAAGATTAAAACTAAAAACGTTAACGGGAATTTAAAAACGCGACTTAAAAAACCTAATTATCAAATTTTAACCCTAAAAATGCAAATTTAATTAATAAAAGTCCTAAATGATTAAAAATAATTTTAGATAAAAGAATTATAATTTTTTGACTTTTATTTTATTTTTTATGAATTAAAAATAGTTTTAATATAAAAATATTATAAAAAGTAATAAACTAATTTATAAAAATCTGAAAAAATCATTGAAAGTACTTTGAACAATTCTAAGCCTAGGAAAAATAAAGTGGTTCAAACAGCTTATTTGAATAAGCTGTTAAATAAGCAATTATAAGCTTGAAAGGCTTAAATGGCAAAAAGATGTAAAAGAAAAGTAGTGGAGAATACTTAACGAAAAAGTCCCATCAAAGGCAGACTAGTTAAGTATGTGTTAGTTTTTGTGTGTGAAGGGGAGTAGGTCACAGGTTCGATAACTGTGACTTCCTTTTTGATTAAACTTTTTCTTATTTCTTTTAAAACAGCTAAAAACTAAGACCAATTAGCAACTTTAAAAAAATGCCTTTTGACAGAACTTAAAAATAAGCTAGATATAAGCTAACAAAAGTGATAGTTTTGAAAATTTAAGACTTAATGACTTAGCTTAAACTGTTAGACTCTTTAAACTTAATAAGCAAATAGGAAAGAATTGAGTTATAAACCTGAACTATTACCTCAACCTAATTAAGCATAAAAAGATTTTAAAAATAAGCAACAAATTAAGATGAAAAAGCCCTAATATTACAACTAGACAGGTTTGACATAAAAACAGTTTTTAAGACTTTTAACAAACTTTTAAGCTAAACTAAAGGACTAATAAGCACATGGAAATGATTATAGGCTGAAAACAGATTAAGTACTACAAGCTAAAATCACAAATAAGCAAAAATAAAGCAAACTAGATTAAGAATAAGCTAGAAAAAGACTAAATGAAAGTGGCAGTTTAAGCTACTAACTATGTTTTTGGCTTTTCAAGTTTCAAATGACCAAGTGCAGCCCTAAATTAAGCTCAGCAAATGAAAGCTAAAATCCAAAATAAGCTCAAACAGATTGAGCTTATACTACAAATAGCTTATGCTATCAAATTCAAATCCTAAAACAACTATCAACTAACATAAATTTGGGATTGAAAAAAGGACTTAGCTTTTGAAACTGAACTAATGACAGATTGACAAGATTATCATGAAAAACTTTAAAGTGACCAATTCTAAAACTTAATACAAAAACTATACTACAACAAGTTGTGATCATATAAACAGAAATTCCTACATCTTTACATAAGCAACGTTTTAAACACCTTATCAAATAAGCTATTGCAATAAGCTTTAAACTCACAGTTTCAAACCTTGTATACAAAAAAAACTTGCAAATAAGTTCTAAGCTTTAAACACTTATAAAAGCTTAACTACAAGCTTAATATGAGCTTATCAAAGTGGTTTTAAAGGCCAAAAGGCTTTCAAACATCACTAACTTGTGTCCTAGGCTGCTTGTGCCATACACCCCTTAAAACTTTAAGATATTCTCTTTTAAGCTTTAAGTTTAGATTGAGCTAATAAGTTGCAAAAAGCTAAAACAGATTAAAGTTTAAGTATCTAAGATCTACATAAGCAATTATCAACCTTAAATAAGCACTTCACAATAAGATATAAGCATAAGACATATTTAGGTTTTTTAGACAGTTTATATGAAAAGTTTAAACTAATGAGATATAAACTAACAATAAGCACTAAATATCAATAAAAGACAACAATAAGCATAAATAAGCAGTTCTAAACAGTAAATAAGCACTAAATAAGCAATAAGCAGATTTAAGCTAAAATGAGAAAATGAGAAGAGTACCTTGCCCTTTGCTCTAAACAAGGGCAAATAAGCTCTCAAGGAGCTGATCTACAAGCTCCAGCTTATCATAGATAAGCTGGTAAAACCCATAAGCCCGTCCAATATTGGCTTATCATCCATAAAAGCTATTTTGTGATTTTTTTGTGGATTTTAAAGACAATAACTTTTAAATAAGTAAAGAATATAAGTAATGCAAGGATTTAAGAAAGCTAAAGCTTAGTGAAGCTTTAGGTAAGATCATAAGCTGTTTTCATAGCTTAAAGCTTAAACAAATTATACAAAGATAATACACATAATTCTTAATAATACCTCAAACTTTCATTAAAACTTTAAAACGTTTACAAGACTTAAAAATAAATGACAATAATCTTAAAAAGCTGTAAAATACAAGGAAAAAGATACACTAGATACTATATCCCCTAATGTGTGAAAACACACACACTATTTATAGCCGAATTGAGAAGCTTATGCCCTTTGAGGTGTGTTTCTTCTATGAGAGGGTCTAGGAGTGCTCTCCAAGCCTTTAATCATAACCCTTGAATCCATTTATCTTGATCTCAGCCTTTGAATCCATCAACCAATTAATTGTCATAGGATTGCCAATGTGTCTTGTCATTTCTTGGGATAATAAGTTAAGGTGGTTTGTCGAGTTGTAGAATAGGTTAAAGATGTTTGTCAGGTTGCAGGGAAAGGGACGGGTGAATAGTATGTTTTGGCGGGAAAGGTTTTAAGGTATATTTGGGGTAAAGGGTTAACGGGGTTAAGGGTTTTGTAAAAGGGACTAACTGGTTTATAAATGGTTAGGGGATAACTGTGTTAGTTCCTAACGGACTAGAATGGTAATGTAAGGTTTTAACAGGAATATTGGTTAAGTGAGATGGGCTTTTGGTTTTGGGCCTAGTTATATAGTTTTGGACCAGGCTTTAATTAAATGGAATTTTGGCTTTTTAGGTTATAAGTTTTAATGATAAGGGCTTAATGGGCTGGCCCAGCCCATTAAATGGGTGTGGGTTGGTCCATTTAAGATGCACACATCTTTGGCTTTGACTTTTCATACTCTTTCCATTCCCGTGCTCGGTTTTGTCGGTTTTGCTTTTGTTTTTGTCATTTTGTGAATATCCGTTACATGCACATCATAAATCATAAAACACACAAATTACACGCATTTTTTTATATATTTTTAGTCAATTTTGGCTCGTTTTTATAGGTTAATTGTTAGATCCTAGATATGAGTTAAAAGACTCGGTTCCCCGTATATTTATTGTTTATACATAGTTCGTGTTTAATAGTTATGTGATGTCTTTTCGGTTTTAAGCCGGGTACTAATACCCGGTATTTTGTAAAAACTATATAAGCCTCTTCCAACTTTGGAAGAGGCAAGCTAGTCATTTATTCTCTTTTCATAGAAACACTATTTCTCTCTCTAGAAAACTCTCTCTAGTGTTTCTCTCTCTAGAAACTAGCTAAACCACTCGAATCATCACCCGTGTTATGATTTAAACGATCCTACAATTGGTACCAGAGCCTAGTTGGATTCGTGATTGATTTGTGTGGTTAAAAGAATCAAATTCGTGCTTATTTTTGGTTCTAAAAACCCACGGCTCCAAAATGCGTATGTTGGCTTAAAATTGGTTGATTAATCTTGGTGTTTCTCGTGTTATACTTGCTAATGAAGAGCTTGTTTACTCCATACATGTGATCCTCAAGCCTCAAGATCTAAATACAAAGATATAAGGTTTGAATTTCTATTGTATGTTTCTTCGTGGAGGTTTGCTAAATTTGAAAGAATACGAAGTTAAGGTGTATTTAACTGGATATACTAACTTAGTTATACATGGTAAAGCTTTATTTCGGTATGGGAAATAAGCTCATTGGAATCGAATATGCAAGAATCTCGAGCACGGGCTTGTTCACATGGGGCGGTTTGGTAAGATAAAGGGACAAGATCCACGTTTTTAGGGAAAATGTCCAAAGGCGAGTAAGTTGCTGGTCAAAGAGCGAGTGCTCGCCTAGCAGGCGGAATTCGTTGACAATAGGTTTAGCAGCGGTTTGCTTATTTTAATTCAGGAGGCGAGTTGCTAAACGGCGAGTTGCTAAACGGCGAGTTGACTATACGGCGAGTTGCTTAAACAGGCGAGTTGCTTAAACTTCGTGTTACCAAAACTGCGAGTTGCTCAAGGAAACAGCAGCGAGTTAGCCTATTAGGCAGAGCTGTTGCTCAATCATAAGTAGGCGGTTTGGTTGATTTCAAAAGCGGCGGTTTGATAGAAAATATACGCAGGGTTTGATTAAAATAAATAGTATTCCAGACGACACCTTTTAAGCGGACACTTTTTGGCGGTATAAATTATGTAAATTGTGGTCTTTTTTCTATAGCCTTTTAAACTTTATTTGTACATCAAATTCATAAATTTTGGTAATAGAGTAAAAATTATTTCGGCTCGACCTTTTTAGCGACACTTTTTGGCGGGAAAATTAAGTAATATATAATTTTTTTCTTTAGCCTTTTTGTCTTATTTTTACAACAAATTTAGATTTTTTGGATAATAGGGTGAAAAAATATTTTTTTTCATAATTCAACTGTCGCCAATTTCAAACATACCAAAATATCACAAACCTAATATATATTTCCGTTTTCTATGATTTTGTTAAAAAATCCCGGTAAACTTTTATCGGTTTAAATCATGTAGACTTGTAAAATCCCTTGATACGTTAATTGCATTCATAACCAATACATCAAGATGTCTAATATGTCAAAAGATATTTGGTATGCCGGTTCCGATACACGCCCACCAATGCTTGACAGAACAGACTTTGAATCTTGGCACAAACACCTTCGGTCTGTATTGGTTGGGAAAAGATAACGTACAACGAGAACTTTATGAATCGATTACTGAAGGTCATTTTCAATGGGAACGTTCATACAAACTCCTGCTGTAAGATGCTGAAGACAACTTGCAGGATGTGCACTTCAACTAGGTCCAGAACGTGCTAGAGTCTTTACTGGACCTTTCTGTCTGAAAGAAAAGGAAGGTATTAAGCTGACATTGTTGCTACGAATTCTTACTTCAAGGTATACCAAAAGAGATCTACCACACTCATCAACCATTACACTGAACGCCAAAAACATTTGGGACATGTGAGATGATTTTGGAAGGTTTGAGTTAACAAAGGATGACAGGGAATACAATTATACAATGAATTTGAACGCTTCTGTTCAAATCAAGAGAGCCGTTCATGTTTACTATGTTTGGTTTTCGTAGCTCAATTAACGACATGAAAACATCAAGATGACCATGTCACAGAATGCAGATTAACTCTAAATTTGTGAACAACAATGTTACTGAATGATAGCGATTCATTACTGAAGTAAATCTCAACTGAGGTTCTGAAAGAGTCTAAACTTTGATCAGTTGTATGCTTACTTGAAGGCAACATGAGGTGCTCCATTGCTTAATGAGGAACATAATGCATGATGGAAGGTTCATTCAAAAATCTAATGATCCTTTGGCACTTTGTGCTAATGCCTCAGTTCAGCAATATCCCAACACAATCATTTGAGGTCTCTACAATTCTCCTTAATCAACCATCTCTTGGTGATATACTGTCAAATGGACAACAGGAAGAACTTCAATGATAACTTGATTGATGGAAAGCCTAACAAATACACTTGCCCTCCTTCAGAACTTTCTAATGCAAGGAACAAACGTACAGTTGAAGAGGACAGAGTTGTTGTTCAGGATGTTTGTGATAGATACAATGTGAATAATCAGGTAAGACATTTCAGAGGAACAAATGCAAGAGGAAATGTTGTTGCTGGGAATGTTGGAGGTCAGAATAGAGTGGAAGGAAACATGATTCCTGGTCATAGCTAAACCCATTATGTGCTACTACTGCAAAGGAATCGGGAATAGCATGAGAATGTCTTCAAACAAAGCGTCCTTCAGGATTCCGATACTTCAAAGACAAGATGCTGCTGATAAATGCTCATGAAAAATGGTGCTGATACATGATGAAGATGAGCCAGTGTTGTTGTTTTACAGGAGAACAGGTCACCAATTTTGATGACGTATGCGGAATGATTTTGGCACTAATGTGGACCATGTCTTTGATGATGATCAATGCGATGGCATTCGACTCTGATGTTGATAAGGCTCCCAACACACAGACCATGTTCATGATAAAATCTTTCATCTGAGATCCAATCTACCATGAAGCGGGCCATCATATGACTCGAATACTCCATTTGAGGTATAAGTTATGATTCCTTTGTAGTAATCATTATGGATGAGTATCATGAACGTACACGATGTTGCAAAATCGATGTACAAACACAATACTCCGTTGTTGAATTTGATGCTGACTATTCGAGTGATAGTATATATTATTCGTTGATCAGTATGTGGAAGACAACGAAGAACATGGTTGTACAGAGTAATTTTTCTTCTGTACGAAATGATGCTATTGATGTTAATTCTCGATGAAATGCTATGAAAACCGGGTGTACAAAGTAGGTCAGCAAATAAGCAGGTTAAGTAGTTAAGACACATTGACTTCGGAAACTTGCCGAGATACTAGGAACTGGTCGGGGTTCTGTATGAACAACGGGCTAAGTTTGAATTTAAATGACTAGGAGATCGAAAGATTGATGAACAAATGAGAAATAATTATCTCGACCTCGAAGTCGAAAAAGAAACTTCTTTAAAATCGGAACTTCATTCTGCATATTGAACTTCGTTCTACTCTTAACCATCATAGACTAGTGAGGGATGAAGCGATCATTTTGAAAAAGATTTTAAACAAAGAAGACAAATTCCTTGAAGTGTTTTTAGACATTTAAAAGGCTAACAGGAAAAGGTTGAAGATAGATTTTACAAAACAAGATCAATTGTACAAAACGGTTTTCACATGATATGTAAACCAAAAATTGTTTTATGATGAAAAGAACAAGGAGCGAATAGGCTACAAAACTTCCCTTATGTCTCACCCGTGCAAAGGCAAGTTCAACCAGCCTCTATAATGGTCATTCCCTTATTAGTTTCTTGTCAAATCATGCAACGTCCTGTTGTGTGACTCATAGGACACTCGTGATATGGCTGAGATAACTAGGAAAAAGAATGATGGAGATAATGCAAGCCTCAAGGTGTGGAAAATAAAGTGTAGGATTGCCCCCCCCCCCCACCCTCTGATTACATCGTAATTGGTGAACCTTCTTGCAACTTTTGCTCCACAAGAAATTGACTCCTTAGAACAGATATTTTGGTCATAGATGACAACTATGGAAAAAGGCCTAAGACCTTAGTCCAAATAACCAATTTCAGCAATTGAAGTGTATCCACCCAATACTTCTGTTCAAGCTTGGTCCCCAGAATTCTTCCAACCTAAAAGTAAAGTGAAGATTAATCTTTATGTACTCACACAACTTTTTACGGAATTTGACAAAACTTGCAAAACTAGAATCACCCCAACAGGTATTACAGAGGGGGAAAGAGGTTTTGAGCAAACAAAAAGATGTTACCTCACTGAAGTTATTCCATTTTTATCAAAACTTTAAAGAACCACTGTGTTGAGTTCAAACCGCCCTCTTTAAAGAAGTTAAAGTAATGGATAGATATTTTTGATCAATGAATGACGAAGTGGACCAGATATACTGTAGACAAGACATTTGTGCTAAAATTGTAAAGATAAAAACTCGTCCATTGAAATTGTGTGTGTATCTGTTTGCTAATGTTGTTTGCTCGAATCAACTGATGTATGATGTGGAAAAATCACGTTGTCTAGATCTTAAAGTTGATGGTGTCTAGAAGTTCATTATGAGTCAAATCGTATTTCTAAAACTTGGAAAGGGAATACTAAATTTGCAGATTATTGTATCACATCTTCAAGAAAGTTTTGATAATACAAATCACAAAACATACAGTGAAGCTACTTGATTTTAACTCATTCTTTAAGATCAGAATCTCGAACATCAGATTTCAGAAATAGACAACGTGATTAGAGACGTGAAAAGTTTTCTAGTAATCTAATGTGAATGATAGAGTTGTGAACCTTATAATGCTAACGATGTCACTGATCTTCTTGAACAAAATGATCGTTTTAGAGCAGAAATAGAAAAGGTGAAGCAGCATTACAAGGTATTGTTCGCCTTGAAGTATATTAAGATCTAAGCGTGTGCACTAATGAACATTACATCTTACTTGGTTAACAGACTGATTGGTGGATCTAAAGAATCAATTAGAAGGCAATTTGAAAGTTGCCACTAGAAGCTCTGTCAAACCAAAAGTTCTTGCGAACCTGGCATGGTTATGCCATTGATGTTTAAACCCATTCACAGCATCCCCTTAAGGAACAATAGGATTCGTGCTCATTTAAACTATATCAACCAACTTAAGGAGAGGTGTAGAAGTAGTGAGGGAGATTGTAGAGGAAGCTAGAGTAGTTTTAAACATGGATAATGCACTTAACTATGCTTGTCAATACACTAAGCATCTAGGAATTGCTACGTATATGTGATTGGCAACTTGCCAAAAAGTTTCAATGAAAGAGATAACAGGTCTCACTCTTCACCCCTGGTAACTAGGAAAAAGCAAGTAACTTTTAATGATAAACCAGGAACTTCATCTAGTAACACACAGAAATACAAAGTGCACCAGAAAGTTCAACAGACTAATGTCCCTGTGATTCATTCTACAAAAGTAAACATTTCCACTGAAGCAAGCGGATCAAAGCCTAGAAGCAATTACTATGTTACCAATAGGGATCCATATGCCGCTAAGAGTTGTGGGGAATAACAAGAAGGTAGAGACCATCCTAGAACATATATGTCTGTTTGGACAAAAAGTGAATCGATGTGATCTAGCATTAGCTCTAAGCATGTTGTAATTAATTCGAATTCTGAATCTGTGTGCAAAACGTGTAACAAATGTTTGAATTCCGCAAATCATGAAATGTGTGTTGTTAATATTTTTAAGACTCTTTGTGAATTGCTACCCCCACACGTGCTGAAAGGTTTTAGTACTTGGTCTCAAGTATTAGAATGCTTAATCCTTAATGTTTAAATCTCTTTATGTCTTTGTAAAGGTTTGTAAAGGATTAGTACTGTTAGTTGTATTCATTAGTACTACTAAGTATAACTAGTACTGTCAATTATACTTAATACTGTTAGTTAAAACTGCTAGACAAAATTAATACTGCTAAACAAGAAAATGCTTTGGATTGTGTTTTTCTTGGTTTTGGACTAACACTTATAGGATAAGCAAGCAGTATGATTAACTTTGATGATACCAATTGTGAAGTTTGCTATAAGAAGATAATGTTGATTACTGACCTCTGAAGTATTGTTTAAGAGGAAGTTAATGTTTTTAGATAATGGTTTTTAACTTTTATTTATGGGTTATGCATAAATATGGATCCTCGTGAATTCTCACATGTCTTTCTAGTCTTTTCTAGTGTGCTTGTGATGAATAAAGGCATGTTGTTGTATAATTATTGAAGATAGAGTTAATACTGTTACAATATCTCTTACTACTGCTAGGCAAATAATTAGTACTGTTAGGGAAAAGTTAGTACTGCTACTGTTGAGCAAATTCTTAACCCTTGAAGCATTGTTTGAGGGGAGGCTACTTATGTTAATATACAGTCAAGCATGGATGGAAGGACATGTAATATCAAAAGTGTGTTAAAAAGAATGAAAAACATCTAAGCATGTCAAAAGAGGTCGAGACACCAAGATACCTCAGTCTAGTGGTCCCCCTAAAAAAGGTTGGTGATGAGGTTGTCCATAAGGAGTTGGGTGACAGAATGAAAAGGGCTGCCACTACTGCTTCTAGCTTTAGAAGCAGAGCAGGAAAGTGGTAACATCAATAAGACCCAATCCATGGCAACACTTAATGAGCCAAGTCCTTAGGGAACTGGTTCAGGTAGTGGTCCTAGGTGCCAAGATACCATATTGGGGGTGTAGATGCTCAAACTAGGTTTGAGACTACATCTAAATAGTCCAATGATCCACCTCTCTCAAGAGGTTACACACTTGGAAGTGGGGAGGACAGTATGCAACTATTGGAATTGATGGCAAATTGTACAAAACTGTGTGAAATGGTGAGGAAAAGAAAAGAGAGAAATTGTGAGTTGAAAAACAGAAAGAGAGATGTGTGAATAAAAATAGAAAAGAGTGATTTTGTGAGCAAAAAGAATTGAGAGATATTGTGAGCATAAAAACAGAAAGAGAGCTTGTGAGAAGATCTAATTGATGATAGAAGTCCTTTTTGGAATGAAATTAAAGTTAATGCAGGTGACTCAAACTTAATGATGTTAATACTGGTAATATAACTTAATGCTGCTAAGCATAAAGTTTCTACTGCTGGTATACATTAATGCTGCTAAGCTTACATTGATGTTGTTGAGTTACTGCTGCCGAGTTACTTACTACTGTTACGCATCATTTAGTGCTGCCAGTTCAAGTTAATGCTGCTGAGGGTGTTTTTATAAATACCTTGTTTCAGGGTTTCATTCGATTCTTTATTCGATTTCAATCATTCAAACACTCTCTAAACGTAAACCCTAACTCAATTTCATTGTTAATCATCAAAACCCATCACAATGTCGACCCTACAATTTGCTGAAACCCACAACATGATCGCGTTCTTGGAAAAACCTGCTGAAAGTAATGGATTTCATGAAATTATTGATTTTCTGAATGCTAATCAAATCCATTATGCTTTAACTGTCAATCCTACTATATACACATCTTGCATTGAACAGTTCTGGGCAACAGCGAAGGCAAAAACGGTTAATGGTGAACGTCAGTTACAAGCCCTAGTTGATAAAAAGAAGGTGATCATCACGGAGTCAAGCATTAGGAGTGATCTTCACTTAGAAGATGCAGGTGGTATTGATTGTTTGCCAACTGCTACAATCTTTAAAGAGCTGGCAAGGATGGGGTATGAAAAACCTTCTCAAAGGCTTACATTTTATAAAGCTTTCTTTTCTCCACAATGGAAGTTCTTAATTCATACCACAAAACCACTGCATGGAACGAATTTAGTAGTAAAATGGCCTCTGCAATCATATGCTTGGCCACAAACCAAAAATTTAATTTGTCTAAGTATATTTTTGATGCTATGGTAAATCACTTAGAAGGACGGGTCAAATTTCTGATGTATCCATGATTTGTACAAGTGTTTATCAATCAACAGCTTGAGGATATGTCACATCATAAAAAGATTTATGTTAACCCCTCACACGTAAAGAAAATCTTTGCCAACATGAAGAGAGAAGGAAAAGACTTTTCTGGGAGAGTAACACCCTTGTTTGCAACAATAATGGTCCAAACTAATCAAGAAGAGGGTGTAGATTCAAGCATTCCTACTGATTCTCAACAGACACCCATTACTACTCAACCATCATCCTCTAGACCTCAAAAGAAACAGTCTAGGAGGAAACAAAGGAAAGAAACTAAAGTTCCTCAAGATAAGTCACACCATGATGATAGTATTCCTATACCTTCCAATGATCCACTTCTCAGTAGTGAGGATCAAATGCAACTAACAGAATTGATTATTTTATGTACCAACTTACAAAAATAGGTTCTTGATTTGGAGAAGGCAAAGGATGCTCAGGCAAAGGAGACTGTTGGTTTAAAGAAGAGGGTCCAAAAGTTGGAAAGTAAAAAAGAAATCAAGAACTACAGGTTTCAAAAGATTAAGGAAAGTTAGTGAATCTAGAAGGGTTGAATCATCTGAGGATAAAGATAGTTTGGATGCTCAGGAAGATGCCTCTAATTAGGGGAGGAGTTTTAAAGACATAGACAAGGATGCTAAAGTTTCTTTAGTTGATGAAACCTAGGGGAGGACATATGATGCGGTAATGTTTAATACAGATGATCTTCATGATGATGAGGTAATTGTGGATATGGCGGTTGCTGAGAAACAAGAGCAAAGTGCAAAGATTGATGAAATAACTCTGGCTCAAACTCTTATTGAAATTAAAGAAGCTAAACCTAAAGCTATTACTACTGCTGCTACAACAATAACAACTACAAGACCCAAGGCTAGAGGGGTTGTAGTTCAAGAGCCAAGTGAATTCAGAACAACAACATCATCTCCATAAGCATCACAACCTTTAAAGACTAAAGACAAAGGCAAAGCAATAATGATTGAGCCTGAAGTACCTTTGAAAAGGAAAGATCAAGTTGCTCTTGATGAGGAAATGGCAAGAAATCTTAAAGCTCAGTTGCAAGCTGGACTTATAGAAGAAGAAAGGCTTGCAAGGAAAAAGGAAGAAGAAGCCAACATAGCTTTGATTGAATCATGGGAAAATACACAAGCTATGATGGAGGCTGATAGATTGCTGGCTGGGAGACTCCAAACAAGAGAGCAAGAGGAGTTGACAGATGAGGAGAAGGCAAAACTATTTATGGAATTGATAGAGAAGAGAAGAAAACATTTTGCTGCACTAAGAGCACAAGAAAAGAGAAATAGACCTCCTACCAAGACACAAAAGAGAAATCAAATGTCTATCTATCTTAAGCATATGGGTGGATATAAACATAATCAGCTAAAGGGCAGAAACTATGATGAAATCCAAAAGTTGTTTGACAAGGAAATGAAGAGAGTAAATTCTTTTGTGGTTATGAATACAGAGGCTCAAGAAATCAGTGGAAAGAAGGATGAAAGCAGTTTGATTTGAACTTAATTATACTTATATATATAACTTAATATACGTATATATAATAAAAATCAAAATATCAAATAATGAAAGAGTGAGGAAAGTATTCCGTAATGTTTTTAAGAAGAAAGATTACTTTTATCCAAAGTAAAATTCAAAACCTTCCCGAGTCGTATCCCGACAAGGCGTGAATTGAAAATCGAGGTTAAGTTCGTGATCGCGTGATTGAATGATTCAATGATTTTTTTATTGATTCTATTTCTACAATTAAAATGCAATAACAAATAAAGGCAAGCTAAAAACGAAAGCAATTAAAGATTTAAACTAAAAACGATAACGAGAATCAAAACCCGAGCTTTAAAAACCTAAATTATCAAATTTTAACCTTACGAATGCAAATTTAATTTTTAACAGTCCTAAATGATTAAAAATAATTTTAGAAAAAAGAATTATATTTTTTTTACTTTTATTTAATTTACTATGAATTAAAAACAGTTTTAATCTAAAAAAATTAATTAAAAATACTAAACTAATTTTCAAAATTCTAAAAAAATTACAGAAATTACTTTAAGCTATTATAATCCTAGGAAGAATTAAATGGATCCAACAGCTTATTGGAATAAGCTGTAAATAAGCTAAATAAGGCTGTAGGCTTTAAATGGCAAAAAGGGTTAAGTATTAAATGTTACAAACTCTAAACGAAAAAGACCCAAGGGCGAGTGGTAGTGGAGTGTGTGTTTAAAACGTTTGGGAGTTAAGGTTGAGGTCCCGGGTTCGAAACTGGGGACTCCCTATACTCCTAAATGTTTTTATTTTTGAAAATTTCTTTTTGAAAAAGCTTTTTTTATACTAAAACAAGCACTTTTTGTAAAACAACTTTTTTTGAAAGCTTAAAATAAGCTAGAAATAAGCTTAAAAAGGTGACAGATTACTTAAAAAGCTTAAAAGGCTTTAAGCTTTAACTGATTTGGCTACTAAACTTGAATAAGCTCAAACTAAGGCCAACTAAGCTACAAGCACTTTAAACCTAACCTAATAAGCAGTCCTAAACACTAAATAAGCAAATCCATTAAGCCATAAGCTCAGAAATCAGATAAGCAGTTTGGCTAAAAAGCTATCAAAACAGCCTAAGAAGCACTTTTTAAGGTACTTTTTAAGCTAATAATTCATAAGTTAATGTCTAAAAACCTAAAAAACAGATTAAGAAGGTCCTCTAAAGAACACATAAAGACTGAAAATAAGAAATTTGAACAAGAAATAAGCTAGAAAAATGAAAATCAAAAGAGACAGTTTTAGTATCTAAAATTGGATAGCTTAACACTAATTTGGCTTTTAGGACTAAATAAGAAACTAGAAATCAAATAAGCTTAAAACATACTACCCTTTACCTAATAAGCTTAAATAACTTAAAAATAAGCAAATCTAAACAGCTGAACTCAACCAAAAAGCATTTTGACAATAGACTTTAAAAACAAATTTTAAAACTAAAACCACTATTTTTACACTAAGAAAGCTTAACCAAAAAGCACTTATGAAAAGCTATTAACCAAAAACAAATTTAGATTGAAGATCAAAGAGCAAATAAAAGCTAAAACTAAGCTAACAAGTTAATGATATAAGCTAGAAAAGGCTTAATGAAAATGACAGCTTGGACTAAAACTTATGTTTTCTTGGTTTTTTTCAAGTTTTTATAAAAGGCTATAACAGCTTATGCAAACCTAAATTAAGCTATCTAAATGATGTTTAAACTACAAAATAAGTTGAAACAGATTAAGCTTATACTACAAAGAACTTGTGCAATAATTTTCAAAAACTAAATCTTACTTTAACTACCTTAAAACTATGATCTAAAATTTGGTTTTAACTTTTGCAAACTAAGACTTATGAAAATTTGACAGATTATAAAGTAAACTTGAGACATCAATTCACACTTTAAACACAAAACTTCTACTGCATTTTGGGATCAAATAGAGCACAATTTACCAACTCAAATGCCAAAATCTGAGATCTAAGCCTATTATCTCTAAATATGTGATTTATGACTACAGATTCATACATTCAATCAACAAACTTATCAAAAATAGATTTAGCTTAATACAAACATTAAAACTCAATCTTATAACCTTAAAATTGAAGATCAAACTTGATCAAAAGGTTTTTAAGCCTTCTAGCAGTTCTAACCTCTAACTTAGGTTAGAACTGCCAGTGCCAAACACCCCTTTAAGAAGCTCAATTCTATTTTTTAGCTTATAAGACTCAGGTTTTAAGCTTATATTCAAGATACCAGATAATGACAAGATTATAATAGGTCTGATAAGTAGATTTTAACTATCAAATAACACCTTTTAATAAGCTATAAGCTAATGCTATATTTTTGGTTTTTATGACAGATTTATATGAAAACTTAAACTAATGATATCAAAACTACAAATAAGCATTAACTAACATCTAAAGACAATAAAAAGCAGATATAAGCAGATTTAAATAGTAAATAAGCAATAAATAGTTTTAAGCTAAAACTTGAAAATAGAGAACTTACAAAAGCCCTTGCTTAAAACAGGGAAAACATGCTCAAAAGAGCTTTGTCTACAAGATCTAGCTTGTCAAAGACAAGCTAGTAAAAAAAACATAAGCCCATCCCTTTTTGACTTATCATCCACAAGAGTTTTTGAGTGAGTTTTGGTGAAGGCTAAATGGAACTCTTAAACAGTTTAGCTAATAAGGTAAACTGTTTAAAGAAGCAGCTTGTTAGTTAATGAGAGAGCTTATATGAAGCTTATCAAACAGTTTTCAAAACATTGTTACAGTAACTTAAAGACATAATTTTTGAACATAAAATCAAACTTTCATTAAACTTGGAAAATAAGTACAATACTTGAAAAGAAAAGTTACAATAAACACTAATATAAGCTGAAAAATGCAAGGTAAGTAGATCCTCCTAACACTGCCTTAAAGGCACTATTTATAGACGAATGAAGAGGTCTTGGGTCTTGGCCTTATGCTTCTTTTGTGAGAGGGATTGGGAGTGCTCCCTAAGTCTTTGAATCTTAGCCCTTGATCTTCTCTTGTATTTCTTTAAGCATCATCACAACCCTTGATTAAGTATCCAAGTCCCATCCACCAATGATATTTCATGGGATTGCCAAGGTGGCATTGGCACCTTGTGGAGTAGGGTTGAGTTGTGAGAGTGATAGGTTTATCTGTTGGAGAAGGGGTCGAGGTGAGAGTGATGGGTGAATAGTGATTTAGGCGGGAAATAGGTGTGTTTATTTTGGGGATAATGGGTTAATGGGTTAATGGGGTTAATGGTAAAAGGGTAATGGGGTTAAGGATATGGACTAACGATGTAATGAATGGGGACTAACATAAGGACTAACAATGCAAAGGTTTAAAAGGGTTTATGGGTTAAGTATTAATGGGCTTGGTTTGGGCCGGTTATGTGTGGTATTGGATTTAAAAGGATTTAGGCTTATTATATAGGCTTTGATTTAATAAATAAGCTTAATGGGTCGGGCTGACTCGGCCTATTAATTTGGGTACGGGTTGGTCCATTTATGATGCACATGTCTTTGGCTTTGACTTTTCACGCTCTTTCCATTCCCGTGCTTGGTTTTGTTGGTTTTGGCTTTGTTTTTGTCCTTTAGTGAATATCCGTTACCTGCACAATCATAAACACAAAATACACATATACAATGCATTTTTGATATACTTTGGTCATTTTAGGCTCGTTTTTATAGGTAAAAGGTATGTGTAACTAAGCACATACCAAAATCCCCCATACTAAGATATTGTCGTGTCCTCACGCAATGCTATAAGTAAACACTTTAGAAAACCAAGAATCTCAATCCCCCTCGACTAATTACCTCAAAAGTAGCTAAGTGTTCATTAAGGGGAATTAAAGAATCATTAGCTTTGAAAAGCCCCGTTTTGACCATTTTTATAAATCTACACTAACTACTACACATATTTTTTTGTATTTTTCCTGTTTCTTTTACTAACTAGAATGTTTGGACTTTCGTTATTTCATAGCCTTTAGGGTCATATAATAGGAAGCACTTCAATCCTAAAGTGCCCAAAAAGGATAAATTCATCATTCTTGACTTTTCACTTGTCCCAAACCAAGCTTAAAATGAAATCACCGTTAAATATAAGTTAAGATGCTAACACTACTCATACTTGTAACTTGTGAAACTTTTCACTCCCGACAATTATTATCTCTTAGGTGAATGTGCTTATTTCGAATTTCAACCATGGATCAACCTCTTTAAGAATATTGTAATATTTCTATGCCTCACGTTCTACCCAAGAATTATGATTTTGAAGGCGAGATCATTCCATGTCGCGACTTTCTTCTCGGCACATCCCAGCCGAGACCGGCTTAGGTGACCAGGCTTTTGACACCCCACAGAGAATAGTATCGGAACTCACGGACCTTCGATTTCAAAAACTCTTATGCTTCCCGTTAAATAAACAATTTATTTAGAAAAACATAAGTTAAAATGAAATAGTCTTAGTTCAAAAGCATATTTAAATTTAAGAAAAAGAGATTTTCCCTATATTTATTAAATCACATATATTACACTTAACATTAATATAATTATACATCCTTTAAACGAAGGAAATCCTTGACCTTTTTGAAGGCTGCAACATCGGTTGTGAGCCGGCAAGATGCAGCAAACTTTTATCAGCCCACAGTTTTTATTATTATTATTACCTCATTTTTCATCATTTTTTTACACTTTATATTACCACGATATAGAAAAAATTTCTTTTTAGAAAATTTAAGTATAAATTGAACTAAGACTAAATAAATTATTGTTATCGACTATACTTCAAAAATCGTTGATTTAAGTTTAATTTTTGAATAGAGCATGTATTATTAGTTCGGTTAGAAGCTTATGGAAGAAAAAGCCACAAACTACACTTATGAGCTCTTAAGATTTCCAACTAATCCTTGTTTAGCATCTTACTTATAATTAACTCTATCATTTCTCGTTCTTCGCAAATTTAAAATCTTTAATAAAAAGATCCGCGAATGCTTAGTCAAATAAACTAGCTTGGTCAAGTTTATAACGGTTAAGGGACAAAGCTAAGAGCTTAACACGCTCGATCGAGTCAAAATTTATTCTTATTCTACCCAACAGAAAAGTCAAACATTGTGACAAAACACTTATTTTATTTTTGAAAAATTTTAAATTTTGTCATTTTTTTGTATTTTGGTGGTAAAAACGGGATTACGTGAAAACAACGACTGCAGACATAATCAAATCGATAGAACCCTCCTCCCCCATACTAGAAGATTTATAGATAAAGCTTTATGGGCTTACCCGGCCCATTAAATAGGGTGCGGTTGGTCCATTTAAGATGCACATGTCTTTGGCTTTGACTCTTCACTCTCTTTTCATTCTCGTGCCCGGTTTTGTCAGCTTTGGCTTTATTTTTGTCTTTTAGTGAATATCTGATACCTGCACAATATACAAGGCAAAACAAACATATATTTGGTATTTTATGTTCGTTTTTGGTCATTTAGGCTCGTTTTTATAGGTAAAAGGTATGTGTAAAAGGCAAAGACATCTTACTAGTAAAAATCTATGTAGATGATACAATATTTGCTTATACTGATCATGCACTCTGTGAAACATTTTCTGAAATAATGTGTTCAAAATTTAAGATGTCGATGATGGGCAAAATGTTATTTTTTCTAGGACTTCAGATTTCTCAAAGTCCCAAAGGCATCTTTCTTAACCAATCCAAATATGCTCTTGAGATAATTAAAAGGTATGGTATAGAAACTAATGACCCACTGGATACTCCCATGGTGAAAAAATCCAAACTGGATGAAGATCCACAAGGGAAAGTTGTTAATCCTACACATTATCGTAAAATGATTAGTTCCTTTATGTATCTAATATCTAGTCGACTAGACCTTGTACTCGTTGTGTGCATGTGTGTTCGGTATCAGGCCAAACCTACCGAAAAGCACTTACATACAGTTAAGAAAATATTTTGATACCTAAAAGGACCCATCAATATGGGTCTATGGTATTTAAAGGATTCATGTATTGCACTAACAGCTTTTGCAAACGCTGATCACGTTGGTTGCCAAGATACCAGAAGAAGTACATCTAGAAGCATGCAGCTCTTGGGTGACAAATTAGTCAGTTGGTCATCTAAGAAACAGAAGAGCATGGCCATATCTAGTACAGAAGCTGAATACATTGCCTTGTCAGGATGTTGTGCTCAAATACTTTAAATGAGATCGCAATTAACAGACTATGGCATTGGATTCAACAAAATACCTTTGTACTGTGATAACAAAAGTGTCATTGCCTTATACTGTAACAACATCTAACATTCAAGATCTAAGCATATCGACATCAGATACTATTTCATCAAGGAGCAAGTGAAAAATAGGGTGGATTATCAAGGAATAAACAAGAAAAAGTTTTTAACAATAACGAATTATCAATTAAAGGGGATTCAATGTAATTCCAACTCAAAAGGGCTTAAGATGTTATTTGTTTCAACTTTTAGGATTTAAAAGGCAAATTCTAAGACTTAGACCCTATGTTGATAACTTTAGGGACTAAATGTGCCATTTCTATAAAATGCTTAAACTTGGTGTTAAGTTTTAATGGAAATAAAAAGTGTTACAAACAACAAGGACCATTTTTGCCAAATGTGAAAGTCTAACCGGTTAAATTTCTTGTGCACATTTCGCACGCACGCACATAAACATAACAAAAACAAACACACCTTTATTTCTCTCGTCATATTTCGCACGCATCATAAACAAAATCTTGAGTCATTTCTAAGTATCAAGGTACACAAGTAACAT
>BQNB010064101.1:0-35441 GCA_026074375.1 Tanacetum coccineum | reverse complement strand
ATAGACCTTGGAAAGTTATAAAGAATACTTGTTATACCTAAATATGAAGTAGATAGAGTTAAAACAAGTGGGTTTGAGTATATTTGTAAGCTAGAGCTGAAACAAGTGATTTGTATATACGAGTCTTTAGATCAAGACTTCTTGACTTATGTAATCATAATTTGGAAATTGGATTATAATTTTTAATTGGTTTTGTTGGTGCATTTAACTTTTAGATTATTTCTATGTAAATATACGAAATATAAATAATTTCTAGGTGTAATAGTTATATATATATTTTCATCTATTTGATACGGGTTCACACTAGAAAAATCAATGGGAAATAATTTTGTCAGAAATACTTGTCGGAAGTCTGTGGCAAACAAACGACGAATATCATTAGTAGTGGTTGCCAGAAAATGTAGGAAATCCGTGGGAAAATGTTTGTGAGTAATATTCGTGGAAAATAGTCAACGCTCCGTGAGAAAATCAGTGGGAAAATATTTATCCACAAAGGTTTTATCATCGGAATAATTCCGTGTGAAATCCGTGGAAAAAGGCCCTTACCACGGGGTTTCCCACGGATTTTACTGTGGGAAAAACCAGTTTGTGTAGTAGTGTAATACGGCTGCTGAGATTGTATGGGCCACCCACCTTCTTCGTGAGTTCCATGTTCTACCTCTTGACCGACCTACTATTCTTTGCGATAATCGGAGTGCTTTGTTTTTAAGTCAGAATCCAATCTCTCAGAAGTGTGCCAAGACACTGATTATCATTTCGTACGAGAGCTAGTTTTATCTTGTCAATTGTACACTCGGTTCATCCTGACTACTCTCCAATTGGTAGACATATTAACTAAAAGTCTCCCACGAGCTCTGTTTGAATCGTTTCGTGCCAAGCTTCGTGTTGGTCCACCACCATTTTGCTTGCGGGAGGGTATTAACAATATATCTTCATGATTCTATAATTAACCAATTGTATATATCCCATAAAGTAGGGAACTTTGTTTTCTGTATTCTATCATGTAGTCTTGTATTATATATACTCGTGAATATACATCCTACAAAGTGTGGCGAACAAGTGGGTTTGCTCGTGCTTCGCTGCGAGACGATTAGCAGGCATCGTTTTGGTTGTTTTAGAAGCCCGTGAACCACCTTTACCGATCAAACTTCCAACTTTGTAGTGCGTTAGATTCAGGGCCGTCTCATGGATTTTGGTGGCCCTGTGCCATTACTATATGGAGGCCTCACTAAATACAAAAAATAAACGTATAAACGAATTTTACTCATTCTTTCATGCAAATTAGTACATTGTACTCGGATATTGACAAAAAATGAATACATATATAACATAAATTTTTAACTTTTGGTGGCCCCTCTTTAGTGGTGGCCTTGTGCCAGCGCACCTGTCGCACTCCCCAATATCCGGCCCTGATTAGATTGTTGCTCAAAAAGAGATAAAACAAAACAAAATATACAAATCCAGAATGTCAATCCATATGGTTTTCTGATCTTTATAAGATAACGGAAAGATGCTATATGTTGGTTAGCTCAGTTTATTCATGTCTAAAATCTACTTTCTCACTTTCTTTATACATTGCTAATTAAATCTTATATACAGGTGCTTCAATTTCATATTTCCCTTTAATAGATTTGAATGAACATGTTTCTCATCTCTCTCATATGCTTAGATTTGAATCAACATGTTTCTCATCTCTCTCATATGCCATCGGAACTTTCAGAACCAAAAATATAGCTATCAAATACTAAAATCACAATGATTAACACAACACTCAAATAATCTATGCATATAAAATATTGGTAGCAATATGGACAAGTCGTACAGGTTTGGTAACGGATAAAAATAGGAATTAGTATTATAAGGATCAGCCGATGGATGTTGCTTTACCATCAAAGAATTTAAAGAATGATTTCAATTAGTAAATGAAGCTCACCTTTGAGGGCAAAACTGTAGACTAATAGCTTCTTGAGCACTCGAATGTACAACTATTTATGATTCTGATGAATCAGGGCTGATTCTTTATACAGTCGATGACCGTTTTCCCCATAACTAATATTAATAGCTACCAATCCTGCGAGAAAAAAAGATCTATAAACATTTGGAAGGTGAAAAAAAATACACGCGGACACTTAAAGAGAGCAAATCATACCCGCCAATGCCACGCTTGGGTCCCACTCAAGAACGTCATTGATAATGTTTAAAGAGTGCTTTTGATACCTGCAAGACATAACTAACTATGTGAGCCAATAACCATATAAATTATTGGGGATATTCAAAATATTAGGAAACTATGAGTGTTTAGTTTAGTTCTGCAAATTTTATGCAGACATTCAGGCAGTTTTCTTTTAAGCAACTTTCCTTCGACGTGCTTTCTCATACACAACAACAATATCTGTGTGACATCCATTAACAGAAACTACATTGGTTGAGTAATACCTTATAAGAAGAATTTTCTACATATCTACCAAGCGATTGCCTCTCTTACGAGACTATAGGAAAACTTAACATAGTTTTGGCTGATGAGATATTGGACACAATATGATAACTTCTAGAGGAAAATGATGAACTCGTCGCTGATACCTAATGTAATCCTCAAATCAGCCTGAAGGTCGCATATATATATTTTTTACTCACCTGTGCATCCTATTTGTTCTTCAGAAGCTGAAGTTATATCTGCTATACATCGCAATCGAGAAGCTGTCGAAACGCCCCTATGAATGACATCAGTACATAGAAGTGAATAACGACATGGCCACCCGTCGTTAGTTATATCAACCGTCACCTGCTATATTTACAAAAATGGAAATATATAGGTAATTCTATATCTACCAGGCCAAAGAAAAAATAAATGATTTTTCTTCTATTTGGGACATGACGTTTTGTATTCAATGCCCATTGAAAGGAAACCAAAATTTCTGAAGTTCCATTTGCGTTAAGAACCAACTGTAAATAAATTAGAGATTATTTGTAATAAATGATCAAAACTCCTTGATATACATCATATTAGAGTGGTAAAAATTCGATTCATAAATATTTACTTCAACGCTCGTGAATCACGTCTAAGAATATATCACATTTAGAAATTTCAAATTTAGATTGAGTTTTATTGCAGAATACTTACACAGGCTTGATAAGTGGTTAATGTATGCTGCATAACCCCTGAATCGGTTGTTGTTGCATCACAGGCATCAAATGCGACATTTCATGTCGTCTCACTTGTTGCACCCGCATTGTTGGCCGTGGCTGTGTTGAGGACAATGGCAGGTGGGATGTCGGCTGTGCCACCCGGCTGCAACAGCTAAATCACCACCCACGCTGGGCCACCATCACCATACGTCTTTGCATACCGCACCATCTCTAACTGAAAGGCATTCCAAAGCTGAAAGTAAGAACAAATATCCGCTTGTAAATGTTGCCGTCAACTAAATCATTGTAACAATGTTTCTAAAATAAGTTGATCAAAATAATATATAATGCTCACAGAATCAACCGTTTGTGCCTAAGTTTGAACTTACATTTTATTAACCCTACTCCCAAAAGTGCTTATTAATAAGTAAATTTGTATTAGAGCTTATGAGTGCATGTGAATAAGCAGAGAATTCGCTGGCATGATGACAACCTGTGAATATCTTATGTCAGCGAGAGATATGTTGCAAGTTGTACATATAAATGTTTATTAAAGCAGTTTAGTGAAACTCATACATACATTACTCGACATTTTTAGCGTAGAAATACTCTACCCCCTGTCCATCGAGCTATCATTATTTAGTCGAAGTATTTACAGATTTTAAAAACTTTTCGATAAGCAATATATGACCAGTTTAACGGACAAATGCAATAATTACGGTTGCCAAAAAACTCGGGCTCAGATTTGTGAGTGTGGGACGGGAGAAAAGGGTATGCGACCCGCCATGGCTGCAAGCACAACAACATGCTGCCCCGCCAAGCTACGGGCTAATTTCACACAACACGATCCTCAACCACAAAGGTAACAGTGTCATCATCGCCCATAATGGATACATAAAGTTAGAAAGCACAGTATAATCATACGGTGCTAAAGAAATGAGGAATGGAGCGGTCAGTTCAGGCCAGGTTAATAAAGAAATGAGGCCGGGTATTTGGGTCAACCATTAAATGCCAGCGGGTCGAACATGGGTCGGGCCAGCATCAAATTGCAACCCGTGTTTCCTTACAGTTGTAAGGTTTTATAACTTGTTGGTAGCACATTTTAGGCTCAGATCTGACAATGTGGGAACAATATCAAACAACTACCATGGCTGCAACCGCAACCCAACTCCGCAGCTGCCATACCAAGACACGGGTGTCGCCTAAGAAATACAATTGCCGAAAATTGTCATCATCGCCATGTTGTTTACTTTAAAATGGCTAAAATTAGACACTTACTAACCGGCGCCTTGTAAGTACACTTTCACCAATTTTTTTGGGGAATTCAGTCCATTTTGAGAATAAGCTAGCCATGGCAGTAAGCTCACTAACCCTAGCCCGCCACAGCGGCACCAACTAACATAATCACAAACGATGGTATACGGCTGACATGGTTTCATGGCTGCAAGCCCAACAAAATCTCATGAACCACGATCGGATCACATTCTACCACGATACGATCAGATCACATTCTACCACGATTGAAGGAATATTTGACAAACAGGTGATGATAAACAACTTTTCACTCGATTCTAATTTCACCTTTACCTCATTTCATGGGAATCTGAACCTACCTTGGCTGCAAACTTACCATATTGGGAAAGTCTGCCATGCGAATACCCTGGTATGGCTGCAAACTAACCAAAATGGAAAAGTCTGGCCCGCCAAGACATAGGCCTAATTTCTCCCATTATCTGGTAGGCCTTTTAATTTCATAAAAATGCAGACACAAAAAGATCGCCGTTGTTGGTTATGACATTTGGAAATTCCAATATGGAAAAGAAACATGCTTATCCCAAGCTGTAAACATGAGATAACTAACCCATTATTTTGTGTATCAAGTCATAATAAGCAGTTTTGTTAAGTCCTCTTTAAACCTATTGCTATAAATTTCTCTAAACTAAAAACCAACAACATAATCCATAATCACAGTCAACCCATTTCATAATTAAAAAAAAAAAATCCTTAACTACAAATTACAACAAACAAAACCCCATTAATTTCCTAGTTACAATTTATTATGGAAAATACTTAATTTCGAACAAAAGCCCTAATTTTTCATAAGTAATTGCAAAGCCTTAATTTTATAAATCATTTAAACTTACGAATGTGGATATTAAGGGACGAAATAAAGGTTTTTAATATTACTCTATTGAATGCATGGTACGCATATATTTTCGTGTTAATCTTTTTATTGTTGACCGCTTCAATACCCAAATTTTAATTATAAAACCTTACAATTATAATAAATTACCGATTGATAAAGAATGAGAAGACAAAAGTGTTTGGTGTGTGTGTTCATCTGATGTTGAGGGAAGAGGTAGAAAGATGAAGAACACAACACGTACCCCGTCCCCCACGTGTACACTTCAATAAAAAAATGGAGCGGTCGGTTCTGTAAGACAATGATAAGAGAAAATTACTGTTTTGGACAATTTTTTCAAAATGACTTCCAAATAGTAATCATGTTTTCATTTTATTCGTAATGCTCAAAGTTACTCGACTACTCTACTTCACTCATTGTTTTTTACATGTTCAGTTATGTTCTATATGCTCAACTTTATTAGTGGACCCGAACTTACTTTTTGTCTTATTAACCCTCAGTGCATCGACTGACGGCTACTCAAACTTATAAATACTCGTTTACTGGACAAATAATTACATTTTTACTTTATAATAAAATTACATATATTAAACTGTGTTGATTACGCATAAATACTTGTAAGTTGTTGCTTTACATAATTTTTCCCATCATCTTCTGTCACTCACGTTTCGGTCACCACTTCATCACCACCCAACTCATCATTACCACCTGGCACCAAAACACCACTCCCTTTCTGCTCGACTCCTCCACTCTCCGAGCAGACCTCATCCACCATCATGTATGTTGTAAGAAAAATGAATATGTTCTTAGTTCTCACTAAATAAAATGGAAAATGATGTTGAACTTGAAGAAACTCAAGAAGTCAAAAATATAGCTGATGGATCTGATGATGATTCTGAGAACAAAGACGAATAGCATCTCTATTTATTTATAGATGGTATACAAAATTGTGAAGCGGTCAGGTTGACTTTTCGAAGACTACTATTTACTGACGGACAGACTCACCAAACACTATAACCACTCCAAAGAAGAAAAAAAATTCCTTATGGCCATACACTCTTGCTCACGTCTCTGTCAGGATTTCATTTTCATATTTGATTATTTATTTATCAAAACACCAAAAAACACATCTAGCTGATAGTTTGCGTGAATGTGCAAATTAGTAATGGTTCAAATGTTTTCTTAGAACAGCTTAGTAAATCATATCGCCATTTATGCCATTAAGGTGTTTTTATAAAAGGTTTGAACACTTAGTAAATACATATCGTCATTACTTTGACACAAAAGTTATTCACGAAATGCATGTGGGTTCAAAATGTTAACCAACCGGTTTGTGATGATGCTGGTGAGAGAGAGTGATGATGGTGATGGTGAGAGAGAAAGAGTGGTTACTAGTGATGGTGAGGGTGAGGGAGAGAGGAAGAGAGAGAAAAGAGATAATAAATAAATGAGGGTATATTTGTCATTTAACTCAAAAGTTAACCGTACTTGAAAAATGCCACGTGGCGAACGTTGAATGGAGTAACGCAGTCGAGCGGTTGAGTATGACCATATTGGGAAGAAGATGAAAGAGTTTGGGTTTGAGAGCACACATTATAATGCATGAATGGTTTTTAATCGCCTTTGTGAAATGATCAATGTGTTAGATAATGAAAACCCCGTAGGAGATATGTTTTATTCATACGATATTTATAGAGTACATAGCATAATGAAACCCTAATGGACCCTGAGCCCACAAACCGGGTCGGGCCTATTTATCCTCTAATACTCCCCCGCAGTCCGAGCGGCGAAATCGCGAAAGCTCGGACTGAAGAAGAAAATTAAGAAAGCAAAATAAAACAATAAACCAAAATAAAACGGGATAACCCAAAGTATCCCCTATTCTAATTTTTGTTTACGGATAACCAAAGTATCCGAAGGATAAACCAAAGTATCCCAAACAGTCGTCTCGGGAATAAGAACCCTAGATTCGACACCAACAAAAGTCGTCTCGGGAATTAATACCCTGGATTCGACAAAAAATAATATTTTTTTAATGCTTAAATAGTAATATATGCTTAAAAATAAAATAAAATAAAACATATGTCAAAACATCTCAACCACAACGTTCCAACTCAGTCAACCTTTTTATCTTCATGTTAACAGATCCAGCCCCTAGTTGCTTCCACTGGTTCCATCTTTATCAAATCGATAAAGTTTCGCCTTTGGATCAAAAAGAGGATCGTCGTCATCTTCGTCACCAGTAGTAACAGCAACTTCGTCAAGCTTAACAATCGGAGCGATGTGTGCTCCCGTGTCTTCATCCTCAACTGCTCCTTTGTGTTCGGTTGTTGAAGCCATTGATTTTAATGATTGTTGATGGATCAAAGTTTTTGTGTGTAAATGAAGGTTCGGGAAACAACTTTAACACCTTTTTTTGCCGTCATTTTTTTTACCACTCCCAATCTCCTTTTTATAACTTTCTTCTTTGGCTTAATATCATAGATTTCACATTCAAGATTTAAATAACCACTTTTGGTTAAAGGGTCATACAAATTGGAATTTTCAGTCAGATCCATGATGGTCCAAAACAAGATCTTCATTAAGGACGTGACATTTGAGTTTATCATCCCAACCCTTATGCAGATCTTTTTCCTTAGCAAAGACTTCGATGTTTATATGTCGAAAACTTGTTGCTTCGGAAGAAGCAGCCACCGTCGTTGACTTGTACCAAGGCCCGATGTTAATTTCAAACACTGTATTTGATAATTGATAATTAAGGGTAGGATTTTTTGGGGTACGGTAGAAAAAAAAATAGGGTAAAAGGTGGCGGCTAGGTTTGACGGGGTGGTTTAGGGAAGGTGGCTAGCCACCTAGGTCTAAGGATCCGACCCGCTCTGATACCATGTTAGACAATGATAAACCCCGTAGGAGATATGTTTTATTCATACGATATTTATAGAGTACATAGCATAATAAAACCCTAATGGACCCTGAGCCCACAAACCGGGTCGGGCCTATTTATCCTCTAATACAATGTATATAGTAAACTACTAAACTCAAGAAAATTTTCATGATATCATCATGATGATCATCTAAAACTGCATGTGCTAACTTAATCTCAAGGATTATTAGACTTTCACTCACACATAATATTTCTAGAAGTATAAAGAATGAAACACAAGGACTTTAGTCATCAGATGATCAACATATCAGTTTGAAATGACAAATGAGTTGGACATAGATACTTTACGAAACACAAAACATAAAACAATCATCTGTAAAATGATCAAGTACAACAATCACAATGTAACTAAAAATAAAATAACATACCTAAACACATTTCGAGCTTCGGCATGGCCTATCACCCGAAAATATATTAGTGTACTCAAGTAGTCAAAAAAAGCAATGTGTTTTTCTTTAAAACGATAGTATTCGGTTATATTAGTGACGATAACTCAAGTAGTGCTTTTTTTAAGGGGGGGAACTTCTTTTTTAAAACTATTAGTGTTTTTTAAAAAGTCATATTAGTGTACTCAAGTAATCAATAGTTAAAACAAACCAGACGTGTTTTTTTTAACTATTAACAGAGCAGGCTTATAAAACAAAAAAAAAAAAAAAAAAAAAAAAAAAAAAAAAAACCGGTTTTACAAACCAAAAACCGGTTTTTTTAAAACAAACACATGCCGTGTAAAACCGTATTTTACAAAAAACTCGGTAAAAAAAAAAAACCGGTATGCATAAAAAAAATATCGAAAACCACCATCATACCCTGTCTAACCGGACTTCATTAATACCCACACATCTGGATGTATTTCACTTCTCTAACCGAATCCGGTAACAAAAACACAAAGGTCAACCAAGTGAGTGTCAGTTATTTTACAAAACAAAGTCTTCATCACGCCTGGTACATATTCGCTCCTTTCCAGAATTTATAATAATTTTTTAATTTTAATCTCTTTTCCGTAAAAAGTCTGAGATCCTTAGCGCATCACTTCCCCTTATCCATAATGAGAAGACAAAAGTGTTTGGTGTGTGTGTTCATCTGATGTTGAGGGAAGAGGTAGAAAGATGAAGAACACAACACGTACCCCCGTCCCCCACGTGTACACTTCAATAAAAAAATGGAGCGGTCGGTTCACGCCAGATCAATAAAGAAATGAGGCTGGGTAGCCATTAAATGCCAGCGGGTCAAACATGGGTCGGGCCAGCATTAAATTGCAACCCGCGATCCTAAATGTAAGGTTATATATAATATATAATTCTCTTCATTCGCTTAAACTCTTATAGTATCATTTTGTAAATTTAATCCAGATTAATGGTCCAATTGTATAGATAACATATACATAATTTATAAGCCATATGTTTAAACACTTATACCTTAAATAAATAGATAGATATTGAAATAAGACTGTTTAATTTCAAAAAATATTTGAATGATAAAGAACAATATTACTTTCTGTTAATATAACATAAAACAAAGAAAGATTATATAAGAAAGATCCTTTTAATTATGCGCAAAGGGATCATTTATTGCACCATGAAGCATATCATGTCTCATTTCCTTTGATATATGACATGGCGTGACCTACTGGGGATTCCATCAACAGTGGAAAAAGTTTCATACAATCTGATGATGTGTACCCATGGAACAGGAATTAAAAGATACCACCTTTGCCACTACTTTACAGCTCAAAATTAATTAACTTAACCAAAATAAAGCCAACCTCATTACTTCCATTCCAGGTTCCTTAGCATGGTTAGCTAATTTCCGTGTGGCTTGTTATCATGTCGACTATAATCTGCTTTTCTCATACAGGGAAAGTAACGAGTGTCACCCCCTCCCGCAACAGGAAAAAAAATATATAAGCAAAGCTGAACCATTAAAGTTTCAAGTAAATCAACAACATAATTTAGTCTATCTTACTTTATTTTATGCGCTCACGTCAAAGCACCAAAAGTGATGAGACACAGATGATTCAATCAAATTGGTTATATAAATCTTTATATGGTTATAAATATCATCATTCATAAAATTCAGAAACTTAGAATTTGGCTTTACACATTAGTATACTACATCTGACATCCGAGGCAACCAAATCAAAACAATCATTGTAAAATGGATCCCATGTTCGCAGAACATGTTCTTGGAAATCCGATAAGATCAACAAAGGAACTACTATTGTTTAATCCTAATCCACCTCGATACCCTCTTTCTACCACTTCTTGCAAGATCAATGGCATAGAGAGAGAAGACGGTTTTGCAGTCTGGATTAGAAAATATGGTAAATTCTTGCTCTTATATTCTAGCAAAAAAAAAATACCATCTCTACAAATATTCATTACATATTCTTCATGCTTTTCTGATGTGCAGTAAGTTTAGGACCGAAACTAGCTGAAATCATGAGACACAAGTTGAGTTATGGTGCTAAAATGATCCAATTTGGCAACCAAGATACAATATTCAGGAAAAGCTTTGGTATCAAAGAGGGTGAGAAACTGTTGCAGGCGTCTCAATGCTACTTATACACTACAGCCGGTGCGATTGCAGGCTTGCTCTTTGTTTCTACACAAAGGGTTGCATTTTGCAGTAAGAGGTCCATCAAAACGTATTCTACGACAGGGAAACTGATAAAGTTCCAATATAAGGTAGGTGGACCTCCAAAGTTCATTCATTTGGTTCAAATTTTTGCTGATCTAGAAATAATTTCCTGATTTTGATTTCTTTTTGTGTAGGTTTCAATTCCATTAAGAAAGATTAAAGGGGTAGGAGAGACCATGGACATTACGAATGCATCAAACAAGTTTGTGGAGTTAGTGACAATCGATGATTTCAGCTTTTGGTTTATGGGCTTTTTTAAACATAACAAAACCTTGAGATTCCTATATCATGCAATCAGTATGGACTGTTTAAGCCTTTGATGTTGAAAAGTGATACTTAATTAAATGTAAGTTTCAAATGTAAATAGTATTCTAGTTACATGCTTTTTTTGCATGGCTGCTTTCTATATTGAGAGAAAAGATGTATGTTGATATGGGATTTGAGTGTCCTTAATGTCATGACATGTTTTGAGTGTGATCAGTTTACATACAAGGCTACTTAACCTATTTAGTAGAGCACGTACATGTGCTCTGATCTATTCAAATGATCAAGTAAGTATAGATTTTTTTTTTTGTTAAAAGGTTTCCCCTATGATCAGTTAAGTAGAGAAAGTTGACCCTATGATCAATTAGATAATAATATTAGTCGATATTGTTGCATTGTAGATGCTAACCCCGCTCTATTTCTATGGTCATGTATGTACTTGCAACGATCCCCAAAACGACACGTGCCTTTGTTAAAGTGATTACATAGTTGAGGAAGAGAAGAGGACTTATTCAAGTTACCTTTGGTATTCGATGAGTTGGAGGCCATAAGGACGGTAGGAGATGACGAGCTACTCTCGAACGTAGTGGACTCCCCGGAGTCATCATGAAACGAAGATTCTTTTAGAAGCAGCATGGTGCGTTTTGCTTCAAAAGTGGGAAAGGTTTCACGATTACGAATGATTTCAACGAGAGTGGCAAACCGTGAATCGAGTCCATTGATGGAGTAAATAACCAGGTTCTTGTCACTTACAACACCACCAAGATTTTTATGTTTTTTTTTTTTTTTTTTAACCCCCCCCAAACGATAGATTGTCTTCGTGCATTTCATGAGGTCATTTGCCCAATCTTGATTGAACGCAGTTCGTTATCAAGATTAAGTGCCCTAGCATCTTTGTTGTCATGAAACAATTCCTTCAAGTGATCCAATAAGGCTTTGGCATCACCCGGGGTAGTAACTACCTGTTCTTGAAGGGAATCACATAAGGATCCAAGGATCCACATCTTGATGAGATCATCAAGTTGACACCATTCGGGGTTAGTAGACACGGTGTCGGCTTCAACATGTGATTTGAGACCGAGACTCCCAAGATGAATTAGGGAAAAAGAGCTCCAAGAATTATAGTTATGTTTGTCGAGGTCCAATTTAATTGGGACTTTGTTAGGGATGCTAAAAGGAATGATTTTATCGGTTGGAGAAGGTGGTGGTGGTGGTGGTGGTGGTGGTGGTGGTGGTGTGTCTTCCACAGCCATGGTTGCTGATGGAAGATTATGATGTTGTTAGGGTGAGTTGTAGGTGTCGGTTTGTTTAGAGAAAGTAGGGAGAGGACGAAAAAATTAAGGAGGTAATTTAAGAGAGAATTAAGGCTGTGATACCATGTTGAAAGGTAAATTATCTTCCTTGATTTGATTACAAAATCAACCGAATATAAAACATGTACAGAGGATTCTAGAATGCCTTATGGGCTAGGCCTTGAACACATAACTGGGCCTATATATGCATGATCCCAGGGAGCCACATTTTGCTGCTCTCAAACGTATTTTACGCTATGTTAAGGGCACACTAGATTTTGGTCTCCACTTATATGCTTTCGACACCACCTCTTTAGTTGGTTATACTGATGCTGACTGGGCAGGTTTCCCTTCTACTCGCCGGTCTACTTCTGGTTATTGTGTATTTTTGGGAGATAACCTCTTGTTGTGGTCCTCTAAACGACAACACACCATATACCGATCTAGTGCTGAAACCGAACACCGTGGCGTTGCCAATGTTGTCGCTGAGACTGCATGGCTTCGCAATCTTCTTCGTGAGTTACATTATCCTTTACTGAAAGCCACTCTGGTTTATTGCGATAACGTTAGTGCTGTCTATATGTCTGCAAATCCCGTGCAACATCAACGAACAAAACACATTCATTTTGTTCGTGATATGGTTACCGCTGGTTATGTTCGAGTTCTTCATGTTCCGTCTCGGTTTCAGTATGCAGATATCTTCACCAAGGGACTTCCATCTGCTTTGTTTGAAGATTTTCGCTCCAGTTTGAGCGTCCGCCTTCCTCCCGCTCTAACTGCGGGGGCGTATTAATCGATATTGTTGCATTGTAATTATTATTATTTCCATTATTCTATTAGGCCCAGTTATGTGTTCAAGGCCTAGCCCATAAGGCATTCTAGAAGCCTCTGTACATGTTTTATATTCGGTTGATTTTGTAATCAAATCAAAGAAGATAAATTACCCTTCAACAAATAATACAACAAAATATAACATACCTATAAATTCCAAATCATACACCAAGATTAAAAATCATAAACACACATCTCCCATCTACCAATGCAAGACCATCTCTATATTTGGCAACCACTACGACGAGCCGTCAAAAACCACGCGCATCACCACCACCTCGATGGATCTGGCCGGCGACTACCACAACTGGATTGTGGTACTGGATATTAGGAGGTGGTTTGTATATATTTACATTTTTGTAGAAAAGATGGTTGAAATTTTTTTAGTTAGCTCCAAATTTATGATATCCTGATTTTAGGTGATGCTAGATTTTGTTACTTTTATATAGTGTGGTTGTGGTTGGATCGATGATGATGACTGCGATGTTTTCTGGTATTGATAATGCAGATGGTTCTTATATAAGAAAGGGAGGTACGCATGCGTCATGGCTTCAAGCCATGGTACCAGCCCAAGAATACCTCGTGCCAACGATACCGAATGTGGTGCCATCGTCCCTGGCGGCAAGAACTCTAGCCCACGACATGGGCATCTTCCATTTATTATTTATTTTTTGACTTTTTGTGTTGCATTTGTGTTTTAGTGGGTATGTGTGTACCCATGTTACCACATTTTATGGTGCCAACAAAGGAGGAGGGTTTTTGGTGCCATTTGATAGTGTGGTGCCATGACAAAAAATAGTGACATGACATCACTTTTTGCCTATTGCTTGAAGCCATGAGCCCACGATACCCAACTCTTTAAGGGTTAATTTGTGTTTGATAGAAGAGGAGTTCTTATAAGGGTTTTAGTTTGTGTTTTATTGGAAGGAAGATGGTGTTTTTTGTAAGTTTTGATTTTTTTGGGTAAAGGGTTTCCCCGGTAAATTTTATTACGCCAAAAAACATTTAAGTACAAAGGATGAGGGTGAGTCCCACATCTCCGCCCGTTACATGGGCAAAACTACTTCCTTAAGGAAGGTATACAAAATGACTAGACAAAAGAAACATAAATCTATTTCTTCTTGTGACCTCGAACTCGGATATCTAGATTATCACATATAGCTTGAATCTCTTGAGGAAGATCCTGGCCTTCATACATATCATCATCGTATGGGTCTTCATCATAGTCACCATTACCATAAGAATCCCTCCATTGTTCCAGCAAAATTTGAGTGCCAAAGCCTACCCTTTCTGAAGCCAAAGAACGAGCCATATCATTATCAACAGATGCAACCTCATCTTCACTATCATAATCACTCAGACACTCTACCATCTTTAAAGGATTACCAGCTTCATCCACAAGAATAGATTGCCCATCAATAAGTAAATCTTTAAACTTCCCTATTTTATCAATAAAGAAGTATTACAAGTACTACTATTTTCGACATTCATGAAAGAGGATCTACTTGAATTAGCCTCGTTATTAACCAAATTTGTAGTCCCTCCATTGGTACCAAACTCTACATCATTATCAACCGAATTAAGAACATCAAATGGATTAGAATTACTAACCTCATTAGTATGTGCCACACCTTTCTTCTTATTACCGCTAGGGCTAGCAGTAGGCTTTTTAGGAATGGGTATATATTCTTTATGAGGTTTAAAACCCACTTTCAGACCAACCAGAACACCTCGAGAAGTTTAACTAGGCTTCTTCAAGTTCTTAGCCACACCCAATATGATATTCTTGGGACATTCCTCCTGAGTATGGCCAAAGACCTTACAACACGAACACTTAGGGGGTTTCCATTCATATTCAACACAAACAATACATGTATAATACCCCTCCCCTATAATTTTAGGCATAGCCACCACGATGTTATCTTTCAACTCCATGTCAGCCCGAAGTTCATTCATTACTCTAGCATAGCTTGACCCGCCCCATGATTGCAAGCATATATCAGAAGTATAAGAGTCAAGCATTAATGGGGTACCGAGTTTCGTAGCAATGGCACTCAAACCATCCTCGCTAAAAGCCGTAATGGGAAAACCATGAAGTTTAACCTAAACTGGCATATTTCCAACATCCTCTTTTAGAAGATCAACATCCGAATTCTACTTTCGAAGAATAATGGGATGATAGTGTATGAACCATGGACCATTCTCAAGCATTGAGTTCAAACCATACATAGAGCTAAATTAGAAAGAGAATAATCTAATAGATGAGTTAAGCATTGATTTAACCAAACCAAACTTACCCCAAGTGTTCCTAACATAATTAGCAACAACTGGGTAAACCACACGCTTACCCAAGAAAAAGCCATAAGCAGTATTCATAAACCTTTCGCTAATAGCTCGGATCGACTCCACCGACACAACAACATCAATTTCGTTCCCCCTGGTGTAAATAAAGTACATATATTCACATCTTTCTTACTCGATTCACCAATAACATTAGCATATGAAGACTTACCAAGGGTTTTTCCAGCCGGAGTGTTGGCATATGAAGACATACCTAAAGTCGGGGCCTTTAGTGTATTCCCAACATTATCATCATGCATATTAACATGATCAGCCTTAATGAAGTTCACCTCTTGTGTACCAACAATGTTCCCAGACTCAACCATAACAGATAGTGCGACAACATTCGTGACAGTCTCACTCTTCTCCTTAGCAGATTGTGCAATACCATTTTTCTCCTTTACACCTCTCCCACCCCACCCCTTTTTTGGCTTAAAAACCCTCGCTCTATAGTTAACAAATTCAAACCCTACTTATAAACAAAACAACCACATAGCAGTAACGGACCAATGAAGACAAACCCTAAACTTAATTAGGGTTTTAGTAACAAACCAATGAAGAACAAACCCTAAACCGCAACCAATTCGTAGCGTATGTAATTCAGCTTGATCTTTGCTCAAAATATGAATATTCGATAAAACAAAAACCCCTAACCAGCAGATCAGAGGATTAGGGTGCACAAATCGAGTAAAACAAACCACAAGACACGATTGAAAGAAAAACCCTAAAATCGAATTTAGAAACCCTAACAATATAATCAATCCAAAAACATGTTGAGATAATGAATTAATACAGGAGATTAAAACGATTTAGGTTTTTGGGTAGAATATTTGATCGCCAGAGGGTTTTGGGGTGGAGATCTTTGTGAGTTTTGATTTGATGATGAAGATGGTTGAATTATTTAAGAAGATGTGTTGTTGAAGGAGATGATGAAATGTCTAAATTATTATTATTATTATTATTATTATTATTATTATTATTATTATTATTATTTATAATAATCATCATTTTCTTATAAGAAATATGATATTTACAAAAAGTTAGTGGGGAGCCGAGATACAAGCCGAGCCCCCACTTGTATAGCTATAGCAAAGTTAATCTTATTAAAAATATAAACATCAGCACGTGCTCTAATGTCTTGAGTCATGGAGGACTTTCGGATCCGCTTCAGTAGGATCACCGCATCATTCTCTAATTCCCCAAGCGAAGAAAATGAAAAGGAGAGAAAACCATATCCCATGTTTGCACACTTAGCCTCATATTTGACTCATTTACGATGTGCTGCATCAATCACCGCACGACCAGGAACAAAATCAACCATCAAAGACTGCGTCAAAGGTGAGGACCCTGTCAAATCCACACACACATCCATCCCTACATCCCACGAATAGAGTAACATATTCGCAGGACGTAGAGGTTTGTCACATCCTCCACCAAGCCCAATATCAACTTCTTTTCCAGCCGAAATCATTGACCGATAACAAATGTCGACCAAGGTATCTGATGAGGTGTTATTTTATACATTCTTTTAGGGTCATTTAACCCCCTAAATAATGCAAATATGCCCAGATTATGTGCTTAATCATTTGTTTTTAGGTTTTTAGCACTTAGATGGCATTTTGAGGAAATACACGTGACTTGGGCTCATTTGGAGAAGAAACGGACAAGATTACAACTCTACACCAAGAATCATGAAGAATTGTGCATACAACGCGTGGAGACGGCGTCACCATCATAAAGCGACGACGTCAGGATCTTCATCGTGACGGCCTCAGAGATCTAGCGACAGCGTCAGGATGTGGCCAACTTAAAGAGGATATAGAATCATCCACGTGGCGATGGCGTCAAGACTTCAAAGCGACACTGTTTTTACTATACATACAAAACCGATTTTAGGGTTTTAAGTGTGTAACTTTGTATAACTTTTGGGAGACGAACCCTAGTCATTCTAGCAGCTTTTAGGTCGTTTTTTAGTCCTCAAAACCCTATGGTAACTACTTTCAATTCATGTTTTAATCAAGTAAGATTATTTATCATTAATCATTCAATATGTCTATGTGTTGTTTGATTGATTTATGCTCTTGCTTTCTTTATAACATGCTAGGCTAAACCCTCCTTTGTATTTACTTATGATTGCATGAAACTTAGGTTGTAGATGCTTTTAATGTTGCTTCTTGTTGATGGATGTGCGCGTTAGGCTCTAGAAAACTAGCCATAAGATATTAAATTGGCATAGACGTCTAGAAAAACGCGAGTGTGTAGAAAGGATACCATCGGTAACCGTTTTCATACTACCTTACCCCTAATATGGTTGATCCCTCTTACGATATTTCACATGCATTTAATATATTCTTAGGGGCCTTGTAATAATCTTCATAGTACCTTACTTGTGCGTTGCCTTAACCGAATATTAAATAGATGGCGGATTCATGTAATTCGTTCATAACTTAGGAAATACTTACACAGATCGTCACAAGTGTGACAAAGCAACAGATCTAGGAGAAGCAATATGAGGAGTAGTTCATGATTAGGTAAATACATATTTTTATCATAAAGTTATCACCAGTAGTTTATATTATATTTAGTTTAATTAGCTAAAACAAACCAACCTCTCAAAACCATGATATTTACTTGCTTTCTTAAAAATATAAAAACACAAAAAGAATTGTTAGTGCAAATATTACGATATTTAATCTATACGATCTCTTTATGTTTTGGTGATGACAAACATGTAACTTGTAATACATAACGTAAAGTACGCAAGTTACTCATAATCACAAATCATCAATGCATACATGCATCAACAACACTCGATGTCTTCGTCTGCATCAACACCGACATTTGTTTGCACCCGACGTAAATCACATAAGGTATGTACAAATAAATTAAACTTGTAGGATGATCAAAGAAAAATATTTTGTTTCTTAACCATTACATTTCTACAAAAGTATTTTTCACAAAAATAAATAAACACAAAATACTTTTTAATAAAAGAAATGTTTTATTTAAATATAAAATTTGAAATCTGGTTTCCCCCCCAAAATGGAAGCTTCTATACCAGATACAACCTTCCCCACAAAAAGACAAAAACAGGAGCGTCTGTCGGGGCGGTCCTTTAAATAGGACGGCGGCCCCCTTAATTATCTGGCGGCCCCCTAATATATCTGGGCTCGCCGTTTCCTGACAGGCTGTTTTCAGCTCCTATAAATAGTAGGTCACCTCTAACTGTTTTCACAACCCTTTTGCACGAATTTCTTTCAGTTCTTGTACTTCTCTAGATCGCAACTAAATCTCTCTAACCTTTGATCATTTAAAACTTGTTTAATCTTGTTTACATGTGATTCCAAGTCTTCTATCCTTTCCTTCTTCCCTCAAGTGCAAGAGAAGAAACTTTCGTCATCGTCAAGTACGAAGTTATGTGGTCTGTTAGTTTATTTTGTAACATATGTTAATATTATATCGAGTCCATGTCTTCCGATGCTTTAGTAGTGTGTAGATAGAGATGGATGTGTACTTTCGAAAAAGGGTTTGATTGTGGGTTGGTTAGTATTTTGGGCCTTAAAATCATTAGTGTAATGGATTAGGTTGGTTTGATCGCTAGATTAGTGACTAGACATTTAGCTTAGTGTCGGATTATAAATATAAGCGACCGCGGTTTATGTGTTTTTGGCCATAAAACACAAGGTTTGTTATGTTGGGACCATTTAACATAACGACATTGGTGAAGTGGTAGATTGGTTCTAGCTAAGATTAGGACTCGACATCTAGCTTAGTGTCGGAAAATAATGTAAGCATTGGTATAAGGTTTTCTCCGCCGAAAGGGAGCTTGTTGATTAGTGAAGTAACTCTCGAGTTGGATACTCGAGGAGTGGAGTAGGGCGAAGAGGAGCTTCGTGACCGAACCACTATAAATCATCGTGTCGGTTTGCATTTTCTTTTACCTTTCTCTTTACTTATGTCTTTACATTTATCGCTTTACTTTTACACTTGCATTGTGCTTATGATTGTGTGCATTGTTGTGTATGTTGTGTTAGTCATGGTTGTGTAGCTCTTTGTAGTAAACATTGTGAGTGTGGATATATTGGTAGAATATGCGCTAGTTATTTTAAATCCATTATCGACACTTCTCATATTGCGTCAAACTTGATTGGTGATTTGATACAAATAATCTAGTCCGAAAACCTCTTCTGGAGGCGGTCCCTTTAAATAGGGCGGCCCCCTGATGTACTAGGCGGCCCCCATATATTTATGGGACCGCCGGCAGAGAGTCATGTAATTATTGATATAAAAGATTTAAAGTTTTTGAAAGGAAACGTATTCACCCCCCTCTACGGTTTCCACAATTGGTATCAGAGCCACGTCGCTCTAGTTTTCAAAACAAATGGTTTTTAAAATAGAGTACGATCCATGTATCAAATTACCCATGAAGGGGGACTAAATATGGAAAGTGTTTTGTTGTTTGATTCGTACTAGTTTTGTTATTAAATATACTTCGTATACTAGCTTGAAGGAAAATTTTCTCAAAAGAACTTGGAAGTGTCAACTTATGTTTGTCTAAGTCGTAAGAGTAGAAATGATGTCTAAAACACGAAATTTATGTGCTGGAACAACTTTTTAAAGTCATATGTTCTATAGTTAAGTTACAAAATGATTTTGAACAAAAAACGTGTTTTGGGGTCACTGGTGGCGGTCCCATAAATGTTCGGGCGGCCCCAAAATATATCTGGGGGCCGTCACCTTTATGGGGGCCGCCTGTCTGTTTCGTCAGTTTTTGGCAAACTTCGAAAAATCATATAAAATCAACCGTAAGTCCGTAGAAGTCATGCCACCCGTCATTTCGAAGATAATTGAGTCTACTTTCTTTTAAAAGAACTTTATGTTTCGTTTTGACGTAAAACTTGCTATTTATTTTTTCTTTCAAGGCAAGCATTTCTAGTCAATGTATCTTTGAAAAAAAAACGGTACATTTATACTTTCAAAACATTGATCTTGATTAATTTTTAAAATGGGGAAAAAATTATTTTATTTACGAATAAAATCAAGCTATGTATACATCATTATATTTAATACACAAAACAACGACGAATATCTTTATGTGCATGCTAAATGATTATGTGTATTTACTTGTATCGTATTTTTGTTAATAGATATTATTAAGTGAGCATTGCTGCTTGTAATTGAGCTACTTATTTATCTAAACACACATGCCATGTACATTATTTATTTGTTAATAGTTTTTCGGATTACGCCTAATAGGAATTACGTTAGATCTCTTGCGTTAAGTTGCAAAATTGTTTGTGCACTGCATATAAGCATAAATTACTATATTTACAAGTGTTATATAAACATCTTGTAGATCATTTTGAGTATAGTAACCCATTTAGAAATGAGAGTTAAATAGTTTGTCAAGTGTGTGAAAAAAATAATGTCTTAAGATCATATTTTAAAACCCGTCACTAAAATATTTCCAGCACATAAACTCTCTTCCAACAAGAAGTCTAAATCTCTTCATCATCTTGCGGTGTTTGACCTTGGGTTGGTTAAACAAAATAAAAAATTGTACTAATACATTGGTAATTAAGTAAAAGAAAATGTATTTTTAAACTTTGCTTATGCTTGCATTGTTCTAACACACACACATAATTATATTCTTTTTTAAATATATAGTGTTTTATAAAAGATGTGTGTTGTATTAAAATGGTTAAAAATCATTCATATACTAATAAAATGTCAAAGACTATGCATACTATGCATACCAACAAATAGTTTTTCGCACACGCAAAATATATGACAATCTTGAAGTAAGAAATTAACTTGTCATTATTCATCAACCTCACACTTACAACTAGTCTTAGGATTAGTGGAACACACTATGAAAATATTTATTTGTCTTCTTTTAAAAGAGTGTTCGTGAGGGTCAAGAAAGATTTCGAATATATATATCAACTCATTATTTAAACTATGATTGATGTTATTATCGAATCTAATTGATAAGTTTTCGAGTATGGACGAGAAATCGGATTCTTATTTGTCTAGCTTTAAGATTATATCAAAATGTAACAAGAGATATTATCTTAAACCTACATACTCAATCACACTCGATTGATATGAAAATAAAGACATCCCTTTCCAAGACGATACGAATATGCATCGGATCATAACTCATACTTGTGTAGATGATGTCATATTGAGTCTACTTGTCCAATAGTTGTGTTATGAATATTTGGCAAATATATGCATAAAATACACAATGAAGTAGGATTGACGACTTGAATGTTTTGTCCAAAATATTCAAGTAATTTACCTTGCAATGCAATTGGTAAAGTTGTCATCTCCGAAAAGCCAAACATGAGCAAATGCACAACATATGTAACTTTGCTCAAACAATTCAAAAGCACAACTCAAAACTCAAACTATCTTCTCATCAAAACTCTCTCTTACTTTATCAAATAAGCATAATATTTCTTCTTCACCAAATGAGAACCCTTTAACCATCTAAGGTTAGGATTAGGAAGAATTGAACATATTTCACAAACCATTTTTTGTGCTTTCTTTCAATGGGCGATCGTAAGAGGATTTTGAATATGAAGATGATTATTATTCAAACGATAATCAATCTCACTATTTAATCTAATTACAAACTTGGAATATGAACATGAAATCAAGATTAGGATTTATCTAGATCACAGAAATATCAATCAAATGACCATAGATATTTTCCGAGTCTACATGTTTAACCATCCTCGGTTATTACATGAAATCACGAAGTCGATTGTAAGACAACAAGATTAGTCATCAAATTGTAACTCACACTTGCAATGAAGATGTCTCATTGAGTCTAAAGTGTTCAAATGTTGTGTTATTAGCTATGGTCAAATTATACATGCTAAACTAAACACACTCTAAGTAGGATTGACGACTTATGAATTTTCATCAGGAAACTTATAAGTACTCCAACTTGATAAGCAAGACTTGGATGTCATTTCCGAAAAATTAAACCAAGAACCCTTATTACTAATATAAGTTTCTCTTAATAACCTAACATCAACACCATCTCCCAAATAATAGAAAAATGATCCTTGCCCAAATTTGGCACCTCCACGGATCGATGGATCCTTCGTCCTAGATTCATCTTCGATTTAGGTAGATCCGCCCTATGGAATTAGATTTAAAACATCTTCCTCTTGTGAATCTCTTGCTTAAAAATTCCAACATACATGTAACTAACCTTTAGTAAATCATCATTATCTATACAAAGAAACATTCACAAGATCTATTGAGGTAAATAACCTTAATTGAATTTCTTTCATAAAAGACATGCAAAGGTGCATTCTTTGAACACTCTCATTATAGATCATTACACATTGTCACTCTTAAGTATACTCCTATGTTCTAGATGACTCATTCTCTCTTAAACCTACAACAACTTGTTTACTCTATCATTTAACCTTAGAATTCCACACATTTTAATTAGGATTATGCGAACCAGAATTAAAGCATGTTAGTTGAGTCATGTTAGGCCCTCTATGATAAGATAATACAAATTTTATCTTTGCTACACTTCATTAGGCAAATATAGGAATTCTATTTTGTCTAACATGAGAATGACTACTGGAGAATCTATTGCACTAGAAATTCAATTTGACCTAACGGTTGAATTGCTTCCAAGAGTGAAGTTGGGTTCGTGGTATAACCCGTAAAAATGGTCGTGTTTAGCCTCAATTGAGCACCACTAGTGATAGTCTCATATTCATTCTCTAATTTGATTAAATGGCTCTTCCTAAATATGCCTAATGATAGTCTACATCGATAGACTTTGTATTTCATTAGGAGTGCACTCTAATTTGATTGAAAAGGGGAGATTGTTAGTAAAAATATTACGATATTTAATCTATACGATCTTTTTATGTTTTGGTGATGACAAACATGTAACTTGTAATACATAACGCAAAGTATGCAAGTTACTCATAATCATAAATCATCAATGCATACATGCATCAACAACATTCGATGTCTCAAGTCCGAATCAACACCGACATTTGTTTGCACCCGACGTAAATCACATAAGGTCTGTATAAACAAATTAAACTTGTAGGATGATCAAAGAAAAATATTTTGTTTCTTAACCATTACATTTCTACAAAAGTATTTTTTACAAAAATAAATAAAGACAAAATACTTTTTAATAAAAGAAATGTTTTATTTAAATATAAAATTTAAAATCTAGTTTTCCCTCCCAAAACATGTCAAACTTTCAGCAGACAAGTTTGTCACCACAAAAAGACAAAAACAGGATCGTTTGTCGGGGCGGTCCCTTAAATAGGCCGACGACCCCTTTAATTATCCGGCGTCCCCCTAATATATCTAGAACCGCCATTTCCTGACAGGCTGTTTTCAGCTCCTATAAATAGTGGGTCACCTCCAACTATTTTTACAACCCTTTTGCACGAATTTCTTTCAGTTCTTTCTCTCTCTAGATCTCACTAAATCTCTCTAAACCTTTGATCATTTAACTTGTTTAATCTTGTTTAAATGTGATCCAATCTTCTATCATTTCCTTCTTCCCCCAAGTGCAAGAGAAGAACTTTTGTCATCGCCAAGATACAAAGTTATGTAGTCTAGTTAGTTCATTTGTAACATATGTTACCTATAGATCGAGTCCATGTCTTCCAATCTTTAGTAGTGTATAGATCCGAATAGTGTGTACATTCGGAAGGGTTGATTGTGGGTTGGTTAGTATTTTGGGCCTTAAAAAGTGGTAGATTGGTTCTAGCTAAGATTAGGACTCGACATCTAGCTTAGTGTCAGAAAATAATGTAAGCATTGGTATAAGGTTTTCTCCGCCGAAAGGGAGCTTGTTGATTAGTGAAGTAACTCTCGAGTTGGATACTCGAGGAGTGGAGTAGGGCGAAGAGGAGCTTCGTGACCGAACCACTATAAATCATCGTGTCGGTTTGCATTTTCTTTTACCTTTCTCTTTACTTATGTCTTTACATTTATCGCTTTACTTTTACACTTGCATTGTGCTTATGATTGTGTGCATTGTTGTGTATGTTGTGTTAGTCATGGTTGTGTAGCTCTTTGTAGTAAACATTGTGAGTGTGGATATATTGGTAGAATATGCGCTAGTTATTTTAAATCCATTATCGACACTTCTCATATTGCGTCAAACTTGATTGGTGATTTGATACAAATAATCTAGTCCGAAAACCTCTTCTAAAGGCGGTCCCTTTAAATAGGGCGGCCCCCTGATGTACTAGGCGGCCCCCATATATTTATGGGACCGCCGGCAGAGAGTCATGTAATTATTGATATAAAAGATTTAAAGTTTTTGAAAGAAAACGTATTCACCCCCCCCTCTACGGTTTCCACAAAAATCTTCTCTCAACCCCATAGAATTCTGTTAGACCGTGTCTGAGCCTTCCCAACCTATTCTCCTAGCGAACGATAACAACCCCCGAGTCTTGCATTACTACACTACAACGGTTAAGTACTCTGCCTAGGGGATTGTAAAGCTTCCTGTGAAGTCTTCACAACCTCCACATCAGTATCGCGCACAATATTATGTCGATGCTTTATACCAATAATATCAGCACAGGATACAACATGATTTCCATAAATATCCCCCGTAAAGACTTTGGAACACGCTGAGCACGGGTTCAAAACTAGAAAATAGGGTGACACTTAGCCGATAGCATAACAAACAACGGTAAGTCTTACCGTTTATTATCTATCCCAACATAGAAATCGGAACCACCCTAAGCTAATCATTTGAGACTGCCACAAATCCATCTGTCTAGAAGATAGAGAAAAAGTAGATTCTGTAGTTTGAGTAACACGTGTGAAATAATAATAATAATAATAATAATAATAATAATAATAATAATAATAATAATAATAATCGACTCACTAACTTTTTGTAAATATCTTATTTATGCGTGCTTGTGTAGAACGTATTGTCACTGCTTCTGGTTCGGGATTTGATGATTGGCAGTGGAGGCTCTCCACATTACCTTTTGCATTTGGGGGACTTCTGATGATGTTTTGAATTATGCATTTCTTGCGTCTAGACTCCAATATGCCGGTTTGCAAAGTAAGTTGCTCCGACATTCGGATATTGTAACTTCTGGGCCTGCTTTTGATAATGCTTTGAGTGCTTTTAATGCGAAAATGGAGATTGATCTTTTGAGTAACCCAAGTGAGGTCGCTGCCCCTAAACTCATGAAGAAACTGGCAGATATATATTTCACACGTGTTACTCAAACGGCTAAATCTACTTTTTCCCTATCTACTCGACAAATGGCTTTATGGAAGTCTCAAATTGAGGACCATAATATTGACTGGCTTAGGTTGGTTCCGATCTCTAGGTTGGGACAGACTATGAAAAACAGGACATATCGGTGTGTGTTATGCTATTGGTTGGGTGTTCCCTTATTCTTTGTTCCGAAGTCATGCTCAACTTGCTCCAGGGTCTTTGTAGGTGATATTTATGGAGACCATGCTATATCGTGTGCTGGTATTGTTGGTATCAAACATCGGCATAACATTGCGAGTGATACCCTTGTCGACATCTATTTTTGGTCTGTGATTTCAGCTGGTAAAGAAGTTGATATTGGGCTTGGTAGAGGGCGGGACAAACCCTTACGTCCAGCTGACATGTTGCTTTTCTTGTGGGACAAAGGGCTCAATGTATATGTTGACCTGACAAGTTCATCGCCCTTAACGCAAAATGAGATGATCGATTTTGCACCAGGACGATTGAGGCTGCACAACGTAAACGCATCAAGTATGAAGCTAAATGCGAAGATATTGGATATGGTTTTCTTCTCTTCTCATTCTCTTCTTTTGTGGAACTTGAGAAAGATGCAGTGACCTTACTAAAGCGGATCCGAAGATTCTTCGTGACTCAAGACATTGGGACACACACTATTGTTCACATTTTTAATAGGATCGGTTTTGCTATCGCTAAAGGGGTGGGGGCCCAGATAGTATCTAAGCTTCCTACTAATTTCTTGTAATTATCATGAATTTCTAGTAAAAGTGACGTTATAATAAAAATAAATAATAATAATAATAATAATAATAAGTATTAAAAATGAAAGTAGGGGTATTTTTGTCATTTTATTCAATTCAATAGCAAAAACTAACCGATTAGGCAAAATGGGCTTTCGTAACATGTGAAAAGTGGATCCGAGACGAAAAAGAAAATATCCAACAAAACACACAGACCATTTATGTAGTTAACACCCAACATAGTATTGCATAGTATAAATGTGTTGTATCCATTAACTTATTCGGATTTTGGACGAATTTAGCTTTATTATATCAAATGTGTTGATCGTATTGTGTTTTGGATACAAGTTGTAATGTATTTGGGTAGATTATATATTGGTTTACACATGTTTGAGTATTGGTAGATTTTTTTCGGAAAAATTCCAGAAAAAATTTGGAAATAGCTTACTGTGCAGGCAGTTCCAAAAAAAAATTGCAGACTTATCCCGGGCGACATGTCGCCCGGGAAAGGTATAGCCAAAATTTTATTGCAGCACTATCCCGGGCGACATGTCGCCCGGGAAAACTGTTTCAAAAAATATTGTAGATTTTTTCCGGGCGACATGTCGCCCGGGAAAGTTGCCACTAGGCAACAAAATGCATTTTATATTTAAAAATTAAAATTATTTAAAAACATTTTCCCGGGCGACACGTTGCCCGGGATTCTAGCTAATTAATTAATTAATCTAACATCAATATTAATTAGCCATTTTATGAAATAAGTATCCCGGGCGACATGTCGCCCGGGAAAACCCTCCACCGTGGCACTTTATTCCTTGACTGAAACTATGTGGGCCCGACGTTGTCGCCCGGGTAAGTCGACCGGGAACGTATCCCCTTCGAGCTTTTCCGTTCGACTTATCCCGGGCGACATGTCACCCGGGAAACATTTCCCCATCGACAAGTCGCCCGGGATACCCGGTTTTGTCGCCCAGGAAAATGGCAAATGTTGTAGTCTGCATGTTACATTATTGGTACTTGATCGCCTACATTGTTATGTCGCATTATTCAAATTCTTTCATCATAAAACCGTCGAATAAATAGTCCATATTCCAGGAATTCACAAAAGTAACCACAAATGATCGATCTAGCATAGACACTAGGTACCGTGTTAGGCATATGGGCCGAAGACGAGCCTGTGAAATGAGTCTTGAATGAGCAAAACAGTAACTGAAACCTCTATTCGAAGACGATCCAATGAAATGAGGATTCTATTGGGGGTGCTTCTACACAAACCAATAAGCTAATGTCATATGTTTAAACCTTGCAATCATTTTGCCTAAAAATATGAGTACTGATTGAGAATAGTTAACCGTTAAATTTTCCTTGACCTGGACAATTGTGTAATCGATATGCGGTACTTACTTTTTCTTTCTTCCCAATATCTAGCTATTCAATAATATTGTTGGCAATTGATGTTGTAGGATTCATATTGCGGGCTCGCATTGTTAGTAATCTAGAACCACCAGAGATTACAAAGCTCGTATAAAGAACTTAAGAAGAATGAGATTAATTAATCAAGTATTATGTACATTACACCGCATGCAAGTATGTGCGATGATGTATATTTGCTACAAAAATTTTTTAAAGGCATTTGCTACACTTTTTTATGCATATATAAAAGTTTTTGCAATGCTTATAACTTTTTTTAAAGATATAAATTTTCGTTATACACTTCTGTCATACGTGATGCACGACAGCTTGCAAACCAGAGAATTAAACAAGTCAATACTTGTAAAAACTAGAGTTTACTTAATAATTACAAAAGTCTCTCCTAAGGATGTAGCTTGATGACTGACACTTTTATAGCCAGTGAACATTGAAAGGCAAACAGATTTTGTTTGTTTTGGCTTGTTCCAAAAAAATTCAAGACAAAACAATACATAAATTATACTTCAGTTATATACAGGATAATGATGGAAACAGTTTTAACAACGCCCAAAACTAAAAGAATGGAACGAGTACAAGCTTGATATCTGATAACGGCCCAATTATTCTAGAGATTTACAGATTTAATCCTGATTAATGATTACAATAGCCACAATGGGTGTTCCCCGGCCAGCAACCAGTGCCCGACACTCATTCCTACTAAGATATATGGACAAAATTGTCTTGTGATACGTTAATGTACAAACCTACTAACTTTCCCTCACTGTTCAGTAAGGCTATATGAAGCCATACAGTAACTTGGTCTTTGTACAAAAAGTATCATGAGCAACCAATCTCGCACCTTAAGTATGACCTCGTATGCAAATGGAGACAGAAAACTCCATCTGCTGTTAAGCATGGAAGCTAGACCTTGAAGTCTATATACACGACAGTCCATGAATAGGTTGTTGGGTTTTATAATCTAATTAACCATATTAATTAACACGAGTACGCAGCGGAATGAAGGTAACATGTAGAATACAATAATTAACAAGAATAGAAGAAGTTGCCTTTTAGCACGAAATGATACACCGTTTAAAGGTAACCATAAACACCATCTTCTATATACGCGTGTGTATAATTCCATGCGAAACCACCAAGAATCAAAAGTATGATTCCTCTAAGCTTCCATACACTATACGTTCTTAGCAAATAACGAGGTATGCTAGTATTAGTAGTGAATAAACAAACGATCTCTTTGTCTCTTGATTCTATCAACCCACGAACAAACCACCACCTTGTGGTGATAGTCAAACACCAAACGAAACCTTAAAGGTGTTCGTATGATCGCACGACCAAAACCAAAACAAACCGAAACCCTAAGGGTTTGAGAAGTCGGACGAGTCAACTAGGAAACACAAGGACGATATTTAGGTTTTAGGATTTTCAAACTTATGAATAATGAATACCCTATGTCCCTATTTATAACCTTGGTTCCTTGGTAAGCAAGAAGGACTCCTACTTCCTCATGAAGTGGAGTTCGAGACCGACTAGGAGAGGAAAAAGCAAACCGGTGCCTTCCATTATTCGGTTTTGGCATATTGAGTCCTTTAACGTTTAACCAACTCATATTTAAAACTTGTTAACGTTTAACGACCGTTTGTTAATCACTAAATATATTACATTAATATATATATACTCGTTATTCTACATATAAACGTGTGCGTCCCCTTAGGCTCGAAAATATTTCCGGACATATATTAATTCATATATGGTCATAATCCAACAGCTCCCACTTGGACATGTATGAATAATATAATAACATTGGTAAGCGTCTAGCAACACGCCAATGCTCCCAAAAACATCCGAGTGTGGTTTCACAGGGCATGAACAAATGATTTATGAATTTACAATCCCTTTGTTTCCGATACCGTTGTTAAATTGGATATGGATCAATGTCATTCCATATTTAACGATTCTGTTTCTCATATATGAAGTAATCAAGATTACTGAAAATCAATGAGACATATCTTCATGAGTTTTTAGGTACGGCCATACACACATATGATTAATTTTATGAGGGGCTCAGTGGCATTTTCTTCAACTATTGAAGGAACAAATTCTATTTTTACTACAAGTGTCCAGTCATCATGTAGCATAAACCATTCTGATATAGCCCTTATTAGTTACCTTATTCAGGATAACTTAAATTATATCAAGAAGAAGTATCCACATATGCTAAACCTACTTGCATCTTAAGTCTAAGGATTTTTGCTGCTTCTAAACAATAGGTGTGCCCCCAACTTTAACTACCCCCAAGAGCTATGAACCTGTAGTAGTACTAATGACATTGTTACGCCGCTTAACACATTGAGTCGACGGAATGCTCGCCTTTACGTGGGCTATGAACTCTTTGAGTCTTTGATCGATTATAAGAATGTGTGCACTTCCGCTCGCAATAATAATGACAGTAATGTGAATAATCTGTTTAGAAATCTGAGGTAAAGTTCAGAGCATATGTAGAGAGGAGTTCCATAGCTACGGTCTGCTGTAGTATTTGTATGGTTACTGAGACTGTGATACGAGCCCTCTCCTCTGTATAATGGCTATATTGCACTCTATGTTACACGATAAAGGATATTGTCGCATTACAACTACTGTTTTGATCACGCGCAGTGGTCTTTGTACAACAGTGTCTGTACTCCGCGTCACACTGTTTCATTACGAGCTATGTACACGAGCTAGTCGGTAAATATATGTGCGAGAGTCTATGAGTATGCTTATAGATGCTCTCACCAGAGTGGAGTAGTCTAGAAGGGATGTGTCAGATGTATGTTGATAGTTACGGAGTGCGAGATGGATAGAGACACATTCTGTAATCACACGTGATTGATGTGCGGTTTTCATATGAATGAAAGATAGCTACTTGTAGACCAGAGGATAATAGGCTAGAAGTTTTAGGATGCAAACAAAGGGTGATGTGTGAAGGCTAGTATTGTATGTTTTTGCATATAAGCATTCGACCGGTGTTAAAGAAGGTAGGTTTCTTATCTAATAAGTTCTAGTTTATGACTAGATGACATGGGCCATTTTGAATCTTAGCTACATATGCTTCATATATTTCAAGGTTGTAAGTTTTATTTTTTTTAATCTTTCAGGTGAAGGAAACCTGAACATAATACTCTCACTAGCTTTTAGAAATACTCAGGAGTTATCTTTATTTAACAATAAACTTTAGATTATTCTCCTAGATGCTTGCAATGATCCATGCTTGGATTCTTGCCGTTTGTACACTTCATAAAGATTCTCACAAAATGACATGTCACGCATTGATAGGAACATGTGAGTTTAAAAGTAGGATAGAGAGTTGATTATGATGGTTTGTATTGGTCACAAATCATTTTATGGAACTTTTTTTATAAAAGTTTTGTAGATGTAGCATTCTCCATTTTTTAAATCGTGATACGTTGAGTTCCACAAGTATGAAATAAAGCCTTATTGAATAGATTCACCCCATTTGGCCTGTGAGCTCAATCAACACATTTAGAAGGTCGGTATGGGCTAGATTTTCTTTATTGATACTGCATGTCTCTTTCGATAAAATCTGTGTCTTGAATTTTTTTTAGTGTTATGCTAGCTAGGTGCTAACTATTGCCTAATGTCTATTAGTGTCACATATATTCATAAGTATTCCATATACAAATTTATGAAAACATATTATAACCAACATGGCAACACGCACATGCTAATGACCTAAGCAAACTAAATATATTGAATGGTGGTCTTTCAAAAAGAAAAGTATATCGAATGGTGATTGTTGGAAAATCAGTCCAACAAACCTGGAAGAATTAGCTGCGGAACTTGAAGTTTACCCACCTAGAAGAATCTCGAATTCAAAAAGAAGTGAAAAGAAGTATTGGCACACATGTATGCTCCTAATGATTTACTCCCTCCGTCCTAATTTCTTTGTTCACTTTTGACTTTTTGAGTCTTTCTTTGTCAACCTTAACTTTAAATATTTTATGAAAAATATATGAATATTTGAGGTTATGTAATATTGATGAAAAATATATGTATAGAATAAAATTTTGAATGTATTTTTCATTACTAGTAGAGATTTTCATCAAATATGTATAAACTACAGACAAAATATTTAGATCAAAATTGACAACAGAATACTCTAAAAAATGTCAAAACGGAGAAATAAATTAGGACAGAGGGAGTTTTGATTACCCATGACCAGTGAACAATCTACCATGGCTAGTCTAAGTCCAAAAAAACTTGTACGTTTGTTTGTTAATCAACGATTCAAAACCCCTTCAACGTTACCCACATCTGCAGTTCCTTATGTCAGGTCATGCAGAACCACATTCATACCTCCTGGCCATATGTGTATGTTTGTTAATATATTAGGACCCCTTACTCCTCTTTTCCATCTCACAGTCCCTGATTAGAACTACTCTTCAACGACATATGAAAGTGTCTATCCAACAAAGTTTGTACCGAATTTCCGTTGTAAACCCTGGACTGTGACACCCTCATAGTATTACCACTCTGATTCTTGACGATCTCCGTATCAAGTACATTTCCCTTTGCTTTATCCAGCAAACCCTTGGTAACCTAGATCTCATATTTGCATCCGCAAGAAAAACCATACCATCTATATAAAGAAATAGATGTATGAACATACTTGGTGTATACTCCTAATAATAGGTGTCATTGTAGTCACTGCTTTTCCTGTAACCATTGCTTAACATATACTCTGACCGAGCATCAATTTCTTCTTTCAATACAGCCTTCCATTTGGAAATCACCACACTGTATCATTAAAATCCAATGACTCATGTGCATATATCATCTCCACCACAACAACTGTAATAACAGTCTCATTACCGTCTTTTCTATACTTGAATAGTTCTTGTGCTATGTGTTACTCCTTATCACGTGCTGAATAATAGTCTATCAAATCATGAGTTTGTACTTGCTGTTAACCAGTTACAAGACTAACATTCCCATGAGGTTCCACCTCAAATGTATGATTCTCATGTGGTTCCACCTCAAACTCAACTCCTTGCAACACATCCACTGAACCCGTACCTACACCAGAACAATGAAAGTTTCCTTTTGTTCCTCACTCTCATTGAAAACCATATTCATGAAGTAACGTCATCTAACCTCCAAAGTTGATAATCATTTATATCTTCATGATATCCTAAGAATATGCACTTGACCTGGACTGATTCAAGCATCCTTTGCTTAATACAAGCAAGCCAACAAAAAATCCTTAACATATCCATAGGTGTCTTGAATCTAATTGCTGATGATGGCGACCATCTATTATATATGTAGACGTAGTTGTACCATATGCTAAAAAAACCTAGGACATGCCAAACTAAATAAGAAAACAGTGTACCAGAGCCAAGAGTGTCACGTTTGTCTCCTCAACCAACCCATAATGTTGTTGTATCCCTACAACACGCAAATGGGTCTGGCGACCCCACTCTCCATACACTATTATGTAGACCCCTGATTATAAGAATCAAGAACATTACCCGTCTTGATCTTTCTCCCAATCTATATTCTCCTACCTACTTTCTACCCTTCAATGTCTTCTTGGTCACTGCTTGACCCTCCAGGGTATATATATGCAATTAGCCCTTCTTATTTTTGATAGTACCACCAGTGAACCCTTTATAACCTTGATCCTTCCTGAACGCATCTGCACTGTAAAACCCCCCTTTTCAAGAGTGCCTAGAAATATCAAGTTTCGTCTTAATTTCGAAACATACTTGATGTTTTCTAACACGAAACTTGACCCATCCTTCATCTTTACTCGAACCTCACCCGTCCTCCGTACACGACATTCCCTGCCATCACTCAACAATACATTACCACTGTCATATTCTTCAAAATCAACGAAGTAGTCTCTCTTGTATGGCATATGGTCTGAGCCCCCTGAATCCATGATCCAGTCCAATAGTTTTTCAACACTCATAACCATCATCACATCAACATTGTCATACCTATTAGCTCAATAACCGGATACCCGATCTTCATTCCTGACAAAATTTTGAGATTTCTTGTGATTATACTTGGAACAATCCCTCTTGAAAAGCTCTTCAGACTGACATATATAACACTCGAGTCTGCTGCTTCTTCCCTATGACTTTGACCACACACTATATGTACCCTGCTCCATATCTGTCTGATTAGATCTTCCCCTCACATACAACCCTTCACCACCATCACCTTGTGCTTCTGTCATCCTGTGAAGTTCCTTAGAATGAAGGATCGTGAGCACGTCTTTCAGCTTTAAAGTATTCTGACCATATAACAAAGTCTCCATAAAATTGCAGTAACATGATGGTAAATATGTGAGTAGGAATAATGACTGCAGTATCTATAGACATTAAGTCAACTACAAGCTTGTAAAACTCATCAATATGTTCAAAATGACTCTTACCCAGATGCATGTTGGAGGTATATAACTTCTTCTTCAAGTACAAACGATTAGCTAAAGACTTTTTCATGTATAAAGTCTCTAACATTCTCCAAATCCTCGCAACAGTCGTCTCCTTGTTGATCTCCCATAGGACCTGATCACCCAAACATAAGATCAATGCGCTTAAAGCCTTTTTTTCAAATGACATTATCTTTTGCTGATATTGTGGTTGCCGATAACTCCTCTAATGCTTTAGCTAATCCTGTTCTAGCAAATCCTTCAACATTATTCGCCATAACCCGAAGTCATTCTTCCCATTGAATTTCTTGATGTCAAACTTGGTCCTCGTCATCATTCTTTTATCCATTTATTTATTCTGATAACCTTGTTATATAAACCTGAAATGCCCATTTCCCGACTCTAATTTTTTGAACATAACACACGACCTGAAATGAATTTCGAGCACTTCCCAAGCATACTTATATTTTTTTTGATAAGAACTAGACCTTAAAAGTATTATTAATAAATAGTAGACTCAAAGAGATTTCTGATGATAGGTGGCACGACTTCTACTGAGCTACGATTGATTTTATACAAAATAAACAAAACACACAAAATATAGGAATGACCCATTTATACACTGACCAGAACATATGACCATATGCTAAAAATATCATAATATTCTGGTCATATGCCCTTATAAAGTATTCTGATGCAAGCAAATAACCATATGCTGAAAATACCATATGACCATATATTGGTCATATACCCTTAATTTAGAAGTTTGATGTAATCATATGTGTCACACCCCCAGACGGGGCCTGGACGGAATACGTGTCCGAGGGCGTGACGTCATAACAATCCGAACACAAAGCAATAAAGAACGACCACTAATCATGGACATTTGAAAAATAGTTGTACTCGTTGCATAAAGAAAATAAATTTAAGTTTTACAACCAGTCATAAGAGAGTTAAATGTAGCGGAAGCATAACAAAGTTTGA
>BQNB010064100.1:0-30410 GCA_026074375.1 Tanacetum coccineum | reverse complement strand
CAAATTCTACTGTTTATATAAAAAGTAATTAAACTAATTAATATTAAACCTAATTTAATTAATTTATTAACTAAAAGGCTAACTGCTGTTATACTAGGGATTAACAGTGAAATGGGATAAGGACAAACGGGGTAACAGGCTAACTAACCACAGGGACTAACAGTTATAACTATGAAAGATAAAATTACACAAATGGTCCCTGAGAAGGACCCCGATTGCAAGGATAGTCCAAAGTGCTTATTATGCAAAAGCTATAAAAGCAAAGTTGTAAAAGGGACTTAGGAGAACATTTTTCATAAAAGGAGCATAAGCTGAAGGGGTCTAAATAAGCTAGAAAAGTAAGCTTTTGGACTGCAAAAGCTAAATAAGCTTTTTAGCTTATTTTTCTTTCTTTTTATGATTTTAAGCTACAAAATAAGCTAAGACTATGGGAATAAGCTAATAAGGCCAAGGGAGTCCTAATAAAGCTATGGTTACCTAAAATAAGCCCTAAGATAAGCTGGGATCTTAATAAGCTATGTTAACAGTTTATATAAAAACAGAAAAAGAGGGACTTTAAGCACTAAATAAGCTATCTAAATGAACTAACTAAGGCAAATAAGCTGCTAAACCTAGAAGTGATACCTATAAGCTATAATAAGAAACAATAAGATCCTATGGTTATGTTTAAAATAAGCTAGAAAAATGGGGCTTAAAATGGTGCTCAGCACCAGGGGAGATGCACAGTGAACAAGGGAGCTTTTTGGGCTTATGCAAATAAGCACAAATGAACTTTTTAGCCACAACAAAGCACAAACAGATAAAGAGGGGAGGCAAATGAGCTTATTTTCAAAACTTGGGTTTCTAAGGTTAAGAAGAAGCTGCTGATATTTTGGTTTAAAATTGAGGGTTCTTAAAAAATTTGCAAAGCCAAATTTTTTTGACTTATTCTGTCAAAGTAAAAGGGACAGAAAAAGGGTGGTTTCTTTTTGCTAGAAACAACAACAACAAGCACACAACTAGTGTGCTTAAGCTGCATAAGCAGCTTAAGCCTTTAAGCTCAAGTTAGCTTATTCAATATTTGACAGAAAATAGAAAGGGCACAAAAACTTATTTTAAAACTGAAAATGATAATTTATATGGCTTAATGAAGCCTACACACTCAGCCAAAGTTGGCTGAGTGAGCTTGACCCACAACAAAACCAAAATGACCCATGTTGGGACTAAACCAAACACCCCCTTAAATACATAAATATGTTTTTTAACTGTTTTTTATAGGTAATTAAGCTGAGAAAGGGATCACAAATGAGTTTTAATAACTTTAAACATATGTTTAAACAACTTAAACAGAATTAAAAAGGCTTAAATTATAATTCAAATTTCGACAAATGTAATTTCACAAAAACACTTAACTTTGATTAAAACTGAAAGTAATACAATGAAATCTTAAAAAGAACTGAGTACAATAATATTTAAAGTAAACTTAAGCAAAATTTAAACTAAGAAAGGTAAAAAACAAGATTTTTTTCTAAGGGTTGTCTCTTCTCTTTTTATAGAGGCCCTCTTCCTTTTCTTTGTCTTGGGCTGTGCTAGCTGTGAGCATACAACACTTTTCAAGCAATCCTAGCCATCCATTCGTCTTGAGTCATTCTTAGCCATTGATGAGGTTCGTTGGGTTGAGTGTTCTGTGCCAGGGAGAGAGTTATAGGGGTTATAGGGTTGGGGTTGGGGGATGGGTGAGGCGTGTGCTCGGGACTGTACTTTGGGAGTGGTGGTTGGCAAGAATACGTGGGTAAAGGGGCTGTTTGGGTTTTGGCGGGTACGGGAGTGTACAGGGGGTGGGTTGCAGGTTTAAATGAGGGTTTTGGGGATGGTGCAACACTAGCCCCTCACCTTTCTTCTCTTTTCATTTCTTTTCTAGCCGATTTTAGTAGTTATACACAAGTTTGGAAAGTGACCATTTTGGTCCTTGTGGTTTTATACTAAAAGAAATAAAGAAGGTTTTGGTTAATTACAAAAATGGTCCCTCTGGTTTTTATAGAAAAGAATTAAAAAGGGTTTAGGGAAATTGCAAAACTGCCCCTTTGGTTTTAAAAGAGAAAAAGTATTGCATTTTGGCAGATTAAGTCCTTCTCTTTATTTTTCCATTTTTTCTTTATAAAACACTTTTAAAAACTTGGCAATTTTGGCCCTTTTTCTTTATTTTTTCATTTTTAATTATAAAACAAGGTTTACTAAAATTTACATTTTGGTCATTGTGTTTTATAAAAAAGTAGTTTTGGGCTTGGGTTGGGCTTGTATTGGGCTTGTATTGGGCCCACTGGGTTTGGGTTTGGGCCCAATAAGGTGTGTGGGCTTGTATTGGGCCCATTGAGTGTGTCTGGGCCCAATAAGGTACAGGTTTGGCTATTGGGCTTTTTCAAGCCCAATAAGGTTATGGAGTGGGTTTTGTGTGTACAATGGCTGAGATTGGCTGTAACTGGGCTAGGATTGGGCCTTCAAAGTCTTCACAGTCTTTGTCAATTGCACACAAATGGGCTGTTGTAATTGATTGAGGGCCCATTTGGTCTTCACAGTCTTCATAGATATACTATTGGGCTTTCCCGGCCCATCAGATGGGTTAAGATTGCATCCAATAGTATTCTTCAGTTCCGGCTCCGGTTTGACTGCTGATTTCTTCTGTATTGCTCTGATTTGATTATTTTTGGGACTTTGGCCTTGATTTTGCACAGTCTTTTCCATTCCATGCTCAGTTTTGTCATTTTGGCTTGGTTTTCTGCCTTGGGTTTTGTGTGTACAATGGCTGAGATTGGCTGTAACTGGGCTAAGATTGGGCCTTCAAAGTCTTCATAGTTATACTATTGGGCTTTCCCGGCCCATCAGATGGGTTAAGATTGCATCCAATAGTATTCTTCAGTTCCGGCTCCGGTTTGACTGCTGATTCTTCAGTATTGACTCTGACTTTGATATTTTTGGACTTTGGCCTTGATTTTGCACAGTCTTTTCCATTCCATGCTCAGTTTTGTCATTTTGGCTTGGTTTTCTGCCTTTTTGTTGATATCCACTTCCTGCACAATACAAATGCAAAACAAACATATATTTGACAGTTTTTTGTCTGTTTTTGGTCATTTAAGCTCGTTTTTAGAGGTAAAAGATATGTGTAATTAAGCACTTATCAGTCACCCGTCACCACCATAGTAGGCCACTATCCTACCATCGAAAGTTGATAGGGCAGAAATTTGAATGATGCGTCGCCGACATAAAGGCCGTGCGATCCGTCGAGTTATCATGAATCATCGCAGCAACGGGCAGAGCCCGCGTCGACCTTTTATCTAATAAATGCATCCCTTCCAGAAGTCGGGGTTTGTTGCACGTATTAGCTTTAGAATTACTACGGTTATCCGAGTAGCAGATACCATCAAACAAACTATAACTGATTTAATGAGCCATTCGCAGTTTAACAATCTGAATTTGTTCATACTTACACATGCATGGCTTAATCTTTGAGACAAGCATATGACTACTGGCAGGATCAACCAGGTAACATTCCTCTTCGACGTGGCACCACGAATGGACAAGCTAACATGTAGCATAAGTCGTTTTAGAGAAGCGAGAACGCTAATAAGAGGGCAAACAAGAATCGTTAGAGATCCATGCCCACTATATGTTCCGTATACAAGATACCAAGCAATGCTCAACGTGCCATAATGCTAAAACATTCCTTCAACAAGGTGGATCAAAGAGACCACATCATGGTTCACCTCACGCTGCAAATGCAACGCTAGACAAAATGAAACTTTGATCTATCCAACCGAAACCATTGATCAGGTATTCAACACAGCAAACCCGCAACACGCTCAAGGCAATACAAGCCTTGCCGCATAACTGAAGAGGTATGAAAGCATGGAAGTTGTTGCAAGCGCCGCAGCCAACCACACATAACAAACCAAACACCACTCATGCACCTTTACGGACATCATCCCCGAAGCCATCCCAACTTGAAGCTACCTGTTCGGCTCAAAGACCAAGCAAGCAACCAAAAGCCAAAACAACCCCAGAATGCACCGAACGATGTGAAAATCAGGAAAGTAAACATTAGCAACCATGCATCATTTCTTGCTGATGTATCCACGTACAAGGAACAAGTCGCTAAACATGCCATATGCAACAATCCGTGGTAAGTCCGTAACCATGACATAGATAAGTCGAGCACATAATGCAACAAACCATAGACATGGCAACATCATTGTCAGATCAAGTCGCCAAAAGAAACAAGGCTCCTCGTCTTTAGCACCCGCAAGGGAAGCAGTCAGGCACAGCGATGCTCGCCAACATGGCTTATTAATGCGGTGGCAAAGCGATAGAGTCGAGTCACTAACAAGGCATGAGAAACAAATCCCTTCAAGCAAACACATAAGCAAGATCAACAAGCAATGAAACCCACAACCTGCGCAATTAGATAACTCGACACCTATCATTTTTTTAATTTTTTAAAAAAAAATGATAGGTATCGGGTCATCGCATGCTTGATTCTATCAAGCCCAGTCAGTGCATTTCCAAACACCAACTAGAGGACGAAGTTGCCATCAGCGTCAAGCACGAAACACACATCAATCAGGAATATACCGACTCGTTCCCATACTTCATTGCCTTCCAACTCCAACCACCCCCTATATATACTTATACCATAAAAACTTAAGTGACAGGAACAAAGATTAAATTTTTGAGGAGTCATACTTTTTCAACTAGGTCGCTACGACGTGCGAGGAACCGTCAGGGAAGTTTACGTCATGCGAGAAACCTTGGTCAAGTCGTTACGACGTGCGAGGAACCTTGATCGGGTCTGGTCTGGTCGTTACGACGTGCGAGGAACCGTCAGGGAAAGTTTACGTCGTGCGAGAAACCTTGGTCAAGTCGCTACGACGTGCGAGGAACCTTGATCGGGTCTGGTCTGGTCGTTATGACGTGCGAGGAACCATCGGGGAAAGTTTACGTCGTGCGAGAGACCTTGGACAAGTCGTTACGACGTGCAAGGAACCTTGATCAGGTCTGGTCCGGTCGTTATGACGTGCGAGCAACCGTCGGGGAAAGTTTACGTCGTGCGAGAAACCTTGGACAAGTCGCTACGACGTGCGAGGAACCTTGATCGGGTATGGTCTGGTCGTTACGACGTGCGAGGAACTGTCGGGGAAAGTTTATGTCGTGCGAGAAACCTTGGTCAAGTCATTACGACGTGAGAGGAACCTTGATCGGGTCTGGTCTGGTCTACGACGGGCCGAGGAACCTTGATCGGTTCCTATCTCGCTTCTTAGGAGCCTTGGTTGGTCTACGACGGGCCTAGGAACGTTGATTAACCTCGGGTTTGGCTGCCCTCTATCCCACTCATCGGGAACCAAGGTGAGCGAGTGACCATGGTACCCCCTATATATACTTATTCCATAAAAACTTAAGTGACAGGAACAAACATTAAATTTTTGAGGAGTTATAATATTTTGTGTTTTCTCATAACTCATTCGTTTGACGTCGGTTTGAGCCGAAATTTTTTGTGCGGCCTCTCTAAGATGAGCATGAGGACTTGAAATAAAAAATATATATATTGTTTCGGTTCACAGAGAGGGTCTCATTTTGCAACGCGGCTCACGTGACGACCTAGACGGTAGTCGATGAAACGTGGCCGGATTGGCACGATTCTTGGGGTAACGGAGATTGTGAAGACAGTTGGTTGGAACAAGTTGAGTTTACGGTACGTTATACAAAAGTAAAAATGATTATTGGGCGAAATAGGGTATTTAGTGGTTTAATAAACGTACATGGACGTTTAAATGTTTAGAATGATATCTCATGAGTTTACTACTCATGTGAACTCATTTTAGAGTATGGTTTAGGTGTTGGGATCACAAGAACATAAGGAAAATTTTTTGTTCACAAATAACGAGCAAAAGACGATGGTATTGCTAATATGCTCTAAAATATCATTTTAAGCTTGAAATGCAATATTATTGATGTTTATATACTAATTAGGCTCTCTATAGCCTAAAACATTGTATCTCACTCCTAGGATAACTTCCTTTTGAGATTAAATGGTAATTCGATAGTTTCACAGTAAATAGTTAAGCGTAAATGGTTAAAAGTAAAACATACATTTTACGGAGTGTCACAACACATCTACTATGTTTACATAGATGAGGATGATTACCATTGCCCATCGTGTTATTTTAATTAAGTTATAACTTACACTTAGTGCTAAAATTTGCAAAATTTGTGCTGATTTTTTGGATACTTATATAAGTCCAATGCATTTAAACATATGAGGGGTGATTATTGTAGCCGCATATGAGGGTGAGTTATTGTAGCCTCAAAAAAGTTATTGTCACTTCCCCAAAAAGAAATGACAAAGGATAGATATATCATCATGCTTCTGCTACTTTGGTTCGGAAAGGTTTTACAGAGTAATCATATTTTTTTGAAATTGGAAGGTAATCCGCTCTAAAAACTACTACAATAATTAAGTGTTGCTTTCAGATACATGAGTTGGAACCTAATTTTATTTGGTATAGTATATATATTCGTGCATTTGGCATAATGTGGCTAGGATAAACGCATTCGAAAACCTTGTGACCGCCTCCTACTTTTGGCGATGACTATCGAAGGCTATAAAAAGATTCACCTTTAAAGATGTCATAATTGTCATCCAAACTGATTACACCCATAAGTTGAGGTTGCAATAATTTTCTATTGTAAGCCTTAGGCATTTGATGATCAATTGATGATTTACCATTTTGGCATGTTAGCGCTCATTATACCTCTGTTTGATGATCAATTGATGATTTACCATTTTCCACTATCTATTTTTCTATGATGTATGCCTAAGTTTAAAAGTTGGTTGTTGGTATCCATGCTACCACACAAAGATACCATATGCTTCACCTGATCATAACATCAAAAGTTCCCACTAATGTATTTTCTTAAGATTTAATCTAAAAGACATTGTATTTGTAACCTATTTAATTTTTATTCATGTTATCACTTTTTGTTTAAGAATTCAGTAATAGTTTGTACATTGACTATTTATATTATTTGTTCAAATTTTTATAAGCCACCCGTGATTTATCACGGGTTAATAAGCTAGTATATATATATACAAGGGTATCATACCTTACCATCTTAATTATCATTGCAATATTGTTCATATGGTTATTGTTTTTTACTAATACGTGTACACAAAATGCAGCCGTCACTATGTTCTCTTCATAATATGCCCCAAACATGGATTGAGATTTATTTTGAATTCTTCGAAGGACTCAAACAAGGAGGAAAGTTACAGGCTTGTTCGACTTGTGGAATCGTAAGAACTATCTTAAATTGTTTTACAATTGATCTTTGTTTCAATAAATTTTAACTTGCACACTATTGGTTATTTCCTTTTTAGTGTCGTTGGTAGTCCGAGGTGGGAATTTCCTGCTGTAAATCGCCAACCGGGTCTTTGGCAGTGTGGATTTTATGTGATGAAATGGATGCATGATTTTGTATTCAAATATCAAAACGGCAATTTCCCGAACATAGTAAATGCTCGTTAATTAATTTTGCAATTTGTTTCTTGCACTGAAACCAACTTATTTGCTGTATCGTTAGAATTTGGCTTATGAATTTTTGAGTATGTGTCGAAAATAAGTAGTTTTTGATAATTAGGCGTGTTTAGTAAACCAGAAAAGCAGTTTGGTTAAGCAAATCTTACATACCCTCAAAATAGCTTAAGCCAATACACGTTATTGATTAGGTATGCCATTTATAAAAATGGCTGTAAATGTTTATCTTAACCACGTTAAACATGTATTTAACTAGTCATCACTTTTTATAATTACATTAAACTAGCTTTAGCTTGTTTCCGTAACATGTATCTGGTACTTTCTTTTCTAGCCACATATTCGTATGAGTTCACATTTAGTCGTGTACTATGTTTGAATTACTACATAAGGGATCTACTTTACACATGTAATAATCCATTATTGCTTATTAGTCACATATTATTGTTATTTGCAAGTTGCCTACTATATTTGTAGTATAGAACTAGTTCCTCTTTGTACGTATTAACTTTAAACACATTATTCTTTTGAGCTCACTAGTACACTTTTGAGTAGGCTGCTATATATTTAGTTCATTTACTTCTTAACAATTTTTAGTAGGCTGTTGTATATTAAGTTTTTCATTTACTTCTCAACAATTCTTGGCCGATGTGACACATTTCTTTTTTACTCTATATAAAGATATCTTTTTGAACATTGTTGCTTATGATATGCACTATTTGGGGAGTACTAAATCGGACGGCTACTGAAATCAAAAAGGAGATCCCAACGCGACGCCTAAAAAAAAGACCTCCCATGGACGAAGCCGAACACCCGTTGAAACGTACCACAAATGCAAAGAGATCTAACCGGCATTCTTTGTTCGTCTCTTTAATGCATTGTGTAGGAGAATAGTTTCTTTTACATTGCCATAATAACTCCAAATCTGTAAATCGCTTGGAAAATAATCTTTCCACATATGTAATTGCGCGAGAGAGAACGACCCTTGAATATTCCCTTTGGGATCTCTATAGCTCCAGCGTTTTTCAGAATCTAGCTCGTCAGTAATTAGAGGACCAACATAATCAAGCCACGTAGAACAAGACTCTTTAGCAATGTTTAGATCATTACCCGGGGGCGTAGATGGAGACACAATGCTAGAATCATTTGCAACTTCTGGGATATTAACTTCCAAAGAGACGTTAGTCGATGGGTTAACATCCGCATTATCTTCAATGGTATCATTACCACGATCACCATCAAAATGATCCTCAAGAATCTCACCTTCCACATTATTAGACATATTATTATTTACCACCCCACATTTCTCAGTAACATTGTTAGAACAATCTTCAATATCTTTTTCAACATCATCGTCCAATTTCTTTCCCATACAATCCTTGACACACCCATCATCCGATTCACCAATGATCTCGCCTTCTTCAAAAGAGTCCACCGATTTACCAGGAGCGTTCATTTCGTAACCCATTTGCTCCTTCTTATCATTGATCTCCCCTTCTTCTTGTGACTCGTTTATACTATGTATATCATGATCATTTCCCGACGCCTCTGATTCATAATCATGTTGTGAGATGTTGTCTAGTGAAGCAAAATCAGGTACCCAATTTGCAAACTCACGAACTCTAACCTAGTATCTGACTCCCTTGATAGAAACCAGACACGAATCCATGATGTGAGTTTTTATTTTTGTTTTGATACATACCCTTCCATTTGCAATATTTTCATCAGCGTCTTCATCTACAAAAACCGTTTTTATTTTAGTTCATTTACTTCTCAACAATTTTATGTATATTACGTTTTTCATTTACTTCTCAACAATTCTTGGCCGATGTGACCCATTTCATTTTACTCTATATAAAGACATATCTTTTTGAACATTGTTGCTTATGATATGCACTATTTGGGGAGTACTAACGTATTTTATGTTTTACTTGTTACAGGTTTATGTTTGATTTGTTTCGGTTGTATATGTATGTCGCTCTCACCAACTACAATTTGGTGAAGGGTGGGACGGGATGGGTACGTTTATCCAGGCTACATCATTAGTGTTTATACACCCAATACAATCTTCGCCCATATATGGTGATGGGTGTGAAGGGTTAATGAAACCTTTCTTTAACGCATCGTAGTCATTTAGTTGACAAAAGAATTGGCTTTTCTTGGGGATTGTTTCTAAATCATTTTGTCTTCACAACTGGCAAAAAAAACTTTTGATGTTTATAAACAAAAAGACACTAGTACAAAAACTATTTAATGAAACGGTTAAATGGGGTTTTTTAAAGCGGTATTGAACCGTTTTATATGAGAGCGTAGTAAATAATGAGGTGATTATTTAATACGGTCTAGAACCGTTGTAAAAAATGGCTTCTTTTTAAAAAGTTATGGAACAACCGTTGTAAATAGCAAACTTTATAAGAAAATTTATATATAATATTTTATTGGTATTTGCTTAATTTAGGAGTTATCAAAAAGAAATTACAATATCATTTACCACGTGAACAATCAACAATTTGTTAATCACATGAATTCTCCAAATTGTTTATCATTTAGGTGCCTTTTTAAACAACAAAGTATAAATAATCCATAAATTAGAAAACATCTTATATACATAATTAACAACTATTACATATATTGATAGATGATGCCTAAATTCATTCGGGTATATGATATACAAACTAAGCCTACACTTTTTGATCTACAAAAAGACTAAAGAAAAAAGAAGACAAGATCTCTAAGTTGAAGGCTCCTCATACCCATGTCCGAATTGACAAGACCTGCAATAATAGAAAATTCAAACACTAAAATCAAGTAGAGTTGATAGATCTAAGGGCCTGTTTGGCAGGATCGTTTTTGAAGCTTTTTGTAGAGCTGTAAGCTTTTTGTTAAAAAAATAATCTCTTTCAAAATAAATAGCTATGTTTGGATGCATCAACTATAAGCTTTTATTTTAAACAAGTAGCTCCTAAATGAAAAGTTGATTGATGAAGCTTTTAAAATTGTTAGCGGTCGTTAAGTCTGTAAATGATTGATATACCCTCCAATCATAACATAATCCATTTAAATATGTCCTTTTAAGTCATTTTACATCTTATAATTACAATCACCAGCTAATTTACCAAACACTTTTATTGAAAAAAAATATACAGCTTGTAGTTCAAGTTAACAGCTTTACAGTTAATAGTTTATAGCTTACAGCATACAGCAAGCTAGTTTTGCCAAACATACCCTAAAACAAATAAATTATAAAGTAAAAATATAAGAATTATTTACATCTACCACAAAATGAACCTTATGAGATCTTGTGGAAAACTGGTGGTTGTTCTTTGTGGGTGATGACATGACATGACTGTGTGCTCTCGATTTTCGGCAAGTGGCGGTGGTGGATGCGATATGTAATTTATATGTGTGCGTATTTGTGAGAACATTGAAGGTGAGAAAAATAGTGTTGAAAAAAGATAAGATAGGAAGGTACTAGTGTTTGTCATGTGGTTCATTTATGGTGTGTGTGTCCCTGAGCAATATTTTAAAAATTCATTTAAAACGGTTTTGTAAAACTGTTGTAAATAATATTTTTTTATTATTAGATAATAAGTTTTTAAATAAATAACAATTAAAAATCATAAAAGTACATTCTTTTTTAAAACGGTGTTGTAAAACCGTTGGAAATAATAAGTTTTTATTATTAAATAATAAATTTTTTAGAACATTCCTATTAAAGCGTTCTAAATAATAATTAAAAAGGATTAAATAGTACAACTTTTCATAACACTTTTAGAACGGTTACACTGTGACCGCTTTAAATAATAATAAAAAATTAAGTATACGCATGAACCGTTTTAAATGATATATTTTAAATGATATATAAGGTTTTCCAAATTATTAAGAACGATGACATTGAAATCCATTGTAAAATGCATATTCTCTACTAGTGGGAGCACTAAAGCATATGCTACAATGCTAGTATGATGAGGTAGTAGTATTAAATTTGAGTTCAAAATCATTTACCAACTAGAAACATGTAGAAAGGTTATTCAGTACTCATAAACAACATAGGTCATTACACACTTTTTTGTAATTTGATAGACCTTTTGTCATTGTTCAAAAACCAGCATAACATTCCCATCAAAATCTCAAGCATTAAAGCATATGCTAATCAATCGTTCAACAAGGAAAACCCCACATCATCAACCCAAAATCGGATAATCCTGCTCCTGCTCGCCAGCAACCAATTCTTTATAGTGCATGAACTCTGGAGGAGCAGGAGCAGGAGCACTATAAAAAAGAGATGCTCCACCAGAGTTCATGCACTATAAAGAATTGCTTGCCGGCGAGCAGGAGCAGGATTATCAGATTTTGGGTTGATGATGTGGGGTTTTCCTTGTTGAACGATTGATTAGCATATGCTTTAGCAGGAACAGGATTATTAGATTTTGGGTTGATGCTGTAGGGTTTTCCTTGTTGAACGATTGATTAGCATATGCTTTAGTGCTTGAGATTTTGATGGGTAGGTTATGCTGGTTTTTGAACAATGATAAAAAGGTCTAGAGATTACAAAAAAGTATGTAAAGACATCTGTTGTTTATGAGTACTGAATAACCTTTTTACATGTTTCTAGTCGGTAAATGATTTTCAACTCAAATTAATACTACTACTTTATCATACTAGCATTGTAGCATATGCTTTAGTGCTCTTTTTGTTTATAAACGACAAAAGTTCTTTTTTTCCAGTTGTGAAGATAAAATTATTAAGAAACAAGCCCCAAGAAAAGCCAATTCTTTTGTCAACTACTACGATGCGTTAAAGAAAAGTTTCATTAACTCTCGACCTCATCCTTTACATCCATCACCATATATGGGCGAGGACGGTAGATTGTATTGGGTGTATAAACACTAATGAAGTATGGACCCGTGCTCGGCATTACATCGACCCATGATCGACGCGTCTTGGAGGAAAAAACGGACTCAATCGTCCCAAAGACGGTGTCGTTCAAGAGTTGTGTGGGGCCAAAATTTGTTCAAGAAGAATTCACAAAAATTGACTCTAAACTTATTCTTAGATTTAATACATCTTTAATTTGATCTAATTGCAAGTAAGGATCATGTTTGAGGATCATCAATGTCTCCAAAAAGGGTACGTAGTTACATTAATTCGAATCAATCAAGTTTTTAATTCGTATTCTTTATTCTAGGTTGAAAATTAGGGAATTTTGATTCGTTTCGGATTATACCAATTCGTTTTAGGATTAAGTGGGTACATGATACGAGATTAGATTTCAAAAAGAATTGGAGTGATTCGTTAAGTATGGATCGAATGGTAGCCATTCAAAAATCCAAAAATTATTGGGACGAAGTTTTGATTCGTTTGATTCGCGAAGTGATAGATTTTACTATGATATATGATTGATTTTTAGTGTGATGCTAGGTTGATTGCATGGATCACACATTTTGATTTTGGTTAGCTCGAAGTTTGGTGAAATTTAAAGAATTAAGCGAAATGAAGTATCGCTAGTTGTGTTTGCGAGTAGTTTTAGGACAATTGGAAGTGCTGAGAGCATTAGGTAGAATTGGTGATACCTAGGATGTATGGAAAATACCCGGATACAAGCCCTTGTACCAAAACTTGTTTATGGTCTCATGTTTAAGCCAATGTACACATCTTGAGATCTCATGAAACGTGCTTACAATAATTTGTTACTGATACTCACTTTCTTTGTTTTGCTAATCATATCCGTAACGAGAGCCATGACTAAGCATTCAAATATAACATTTTAAAGGATGTCAACACATCTCATTATACCAAGAGCACTATATATACGATGTTCTTATATTGCATTATCTAACAAACTAAAAACCTTAGCTAGATGTATGAACCATTAAATACAACTAGTTGGTTACCAGCGCATAGCGGCGGTAATAGAAAATTACGTAGCCAACAGGACTCTGGAACAGCATTCGCAACAGCTTGATATTCTGCTTCAGCACTGGAGCGAGGAATAGTAGGTTATCATTTAGATGACCATGATATGAGATTGTTGCCCAAGAAGACACAATAGCCTAAAGTGGAGCGTCTAGTAGAGGGACATTGTTACACCCCCAAATAGGGTCCCATCCAATTCAGTGTACGGGGCGTAACGTTCATCGGATATCTCAAGTACAAAGCATAAAGAACGACCTCTAAGGGTACGTTTTAAAATAAACACCGTTGCATAAATTGAAAATAGTAATAAGTTTTACATCAACCAAAGTTAAAAGATTTAAATGACAAAATGCGGAAGCTTAAATAAGTTCAACAACGGTATTTAAAGACATATGTAAATTTCTGGAAAAACTGGTACGGGCAAATAGACTTCACATAAGTCAATCAACAGCATCCATGCTAAGCACCTGAGAAAAATATGCTTAAAACGGTCAACATAAAGTTGAGTGAATTCATAGGTTTAGTTCAAACGTAGTTATAATGGACCACAAGATATCAAAACGTATGTGACAGTCATAGGAGATACAACTTCACATAAAAAGGTATTTACGTTGCACTAAGCTCATGACACCGAAGCTAATTACGTTTATAGCATAACATTGCTAGGTTGAAACAAGCCCTCGAGGTAACTGACCAAGACTACCTTCTTAAGTTTCAACATGGTATATATCCGATTTTCAGGAGCCCCGTGGGTAGTGAGCGCTACTCACCCGGACAGGGATAATTAGTCCCAATAGATCTATTTATAACACTCGCGCTCCCTCGACCGGTCCTCCGGTCAAGAAATTGACGGTTCATGATAAGTGGGGCAGTAGTGGTCTAAACGCTACTTAGGCAACACGTAAACAGGGAAATCTCACGTATAGTACTTGTGTCCAGTTTTAAAAACAAGCAATGTTTCTCACCCCAAGTTATAAAACATTTATTCAAAACGAGTAAAAGAGTGGGGCTATGAACTCACCTTATGCGAGTTGTGGATCAAAGGAAAACAATCAAGTGATGATGAATCTCACGGTACAAGCGACAACCTAAAATATAGTCGTCGTTTAAGATTGATGAACAGCGAATAACGCTTAACGAAAGAACTGATCATTCGAGCATGAGTAGACGCGGCGTATCCATTTCAAAACGTTCTTTCAAAAGTTATAAGTTTTGACAAGTCTCGACACTTCAAAATATTTCGTCTTTTAGTGTATTTCGTCTTTTAGTGACCTGACACATCGACGTTGACTTAACAACCGAAAACGTTGACCAAAACTCGACACTTAACGTTTTTCTACATTTTATCGTAAGTTTGATATCAAAAGTATATTTTCGACGCTTTTATAAAGTTTAAGAAATTTCGGCATGACTTTTCTAAAAGTATCGACTTTCCATTTTTATCAACCTCGATACGTGAAAACATCCGTTTTACAAAAGTACATCATTTATTGACTCAAAAGATTATCCGATCTATTTTCAACAACACCGTAAATATCTCAACAAATCCGATCTAAACCTAAACCTCTTCGACTTTCATTTTTACGCTTCCAACAAAACAAACACCTCGTTTAATCTTTTCGCCAACAATTTTTAACGCAACATACGATAAATCTCAAATAATCGATATAGCCGTAATAATAGCAATATATATATATCAACATAGTCACAACAAGCTTTTAAGCGCAAAAGTACAACTACTTTTTATGTTCTTCTATTTATAAATAAAAATATTTAACTTTGAGACTTGTAGTTTTATAGAAAAATAGATAATGATTTTTACAACGATCCGCTTTGTACACCTTGTTCGGAATGATAATACGAATGCAAAAGTACAACTTGTTTATGAAAAATAAGAGATGACATGTTACCTTAAAAATAAGAAGAATGGTGAAAAACAAATGATGAATGACAAGGTAGATGTGTTGTAGATGATAACCAAATGAATACAAGCCTTGAATCAACAAAAATATCGGTGTTGGTGTTTTGTATGGGTCACGGCAACAAGAAGAAACAAAGGGAAAAATGGAAGTATTTTTCTAGTGTGAGAAACAAAAGAATGTATGTGTGTTTTAGTAAGAGAGTGATGTTTGATAAATGATGAGGTTGTATGTTAATAAATGTTATAGTGATAGAATGAACCTAGTCTTGGTGTGGGGGTTAGTTCGACCGGGTACAAGACCAAGGAGGGGACCAAAATGATCCGCCAATCATGCGATAGTTTGTACAAGTCCTTGACCTCATTTTGTGCATTCATGTCTAGGGAATATTCAAAATTTGAATTCAATGTATACATATGTATACATATCCGGTTGCAATAGACCAAAAGGGGGGGGGACCAAATAGCTTCCAACATTCTAGGAGATACTTGAGCTCAAAATGAATTAATTTCCCAAGTCTTGCACATCATTGCTTAGAAATAAATTAAATGCGTAACACGCAATTAACGAAACGAGTAACGGTAACACGAAAAATTACGAAACTTTAAATATTGCTTAAAAACGTAAAAACGCGGATATTGCTAAAATACTATGACGATTGGTGTCCCGGTTCGCTCCCGGTGACGATTCTCAGATAATAACGAAACAATTTCCCGGTTAAACGATAAAACTTAATGAAACTTTTAAAAATTCAAATTTTTACACAGAAATGGCTAATTTACTGAACGGAATTTCTTGGGTTGTCACATTCTTTCCCCGTTAAAGAAGCTTTGTCCTCAAAGCTTAGGACGCAACCTCTGCGGCGGGTGTAGAGTTGGTGAAAAGGTGCGGGTACTTCTTTTGCATTTGATCTTCACGCTCCCACGTGAACTCAGGACCTCTCCTCGAGTTCCAGCGTACCTTGACAATCGGAATACGACTCTGCTTCAGACGCTTGACCTCACGGTCCATAATTTCGACAGGTTCCTCGATAAAGTTCAGTTTGTCGTCAACTTGGATCTCATCCAACGGTATAGCTAGCGGTTCTTCAGCCATGCATTTCTTCAATTTTGAGACGTGAAACGTACTATGAACTCTACTAAACTTCTCTGGAAGTTCTAGATGATAGGAAACGGTTCCTACTTTGGCGATAATCTTAAAAGGTCCAATATAACGAGGGTTCAACTTTCCCCGTTTGCCAAAACGTATCACTCATTTCCAAGGAGATACTTTTAACATGACCTTGTCTTCAACTTGAAACTTAAGAGGTTTTCGTCTTACGTCTGCATAGCTCTTTTGACGATCACGGGCGGCTTGGATACGGCTCTTGATTTGAAGTATCTTCTCGATTGTCTCGTAAATGATCTCTAGGCCAGTGAGCTGACTGTCAGCCCAACAGATAGGTGATCGACACTTGCGCCCATACAACGCCTCAAACGGAGCAGCCTTAATGCTGGTATGGTAACTCTTGTTATACGAAAATTCGACAAACGGTAAGTGTTTATCCCAACCTTTTCCAAAGTCGAGTACACAAGCACGTAACATATCCTCTAATGTATGAATGGTTCTCTCACTTTGACCATCGGTCTCTAGATGGTAGGCTGTACTCATATCCAATCGAGTACCTAATGCTTTATGTAGAGCCTTCCAAAAATGTGAGGTAAATTTTCCATCGCTATCAGAGATGATCGAAACTGGCACTCCATGCCTCGAGACTACTTCCTTTAAGTATAATCTTGCCAATTTTTCTAACGTGTCATCTTCTCTCATAGGCAAGAAATGAGCAGATTTAGTGAGACGGTCAACGATTACCCAAATCGTGTCTTGCCCAGCCGCTGTCCTTGGTAGCTTAGTTACAAAGTCTATTGTTATATTCTCCCATTTCCATTGTGGGATCTCCGGTTGAACCAACAAATCAGATGGTTTCTGATATTCTATCTTAACTTTAGCACATGTCAAACACTTACTGACGTACGTAGCGATTCTTGCCTTCATATTAGGCCACCAATATAGTTTCTTCAAGTCCTGATACATCTTATCCGATCCAGGGTGGATGGAATACTTTGACTTATGCGACTCATGCATAATCAAGGCCCTTAAATCACCAAAACACGAAATCCAACTCCGATTGTTCAAACATAACGTTTCGTCAACACGAGGTTCTAACTTGTTAATCATGCCCTTCAAATCTTCGTTGATGAAGTTCTCCTCTTTTCTGGCTTCCGATTGAGCACTCAAAATCTGCTTAGGAAGGTTTAATCCTATAGTCATAACTAAGGCTCGAACTCGTAGCGGCTTGCTTTTTTCCTTTCGACTCAAGGCATCAGCCACCACGTTCGTCTTACCTGGGTGATATCGAATCTTACAGTCGTAGTCGCTCAACAACTCTAACCAACATCTTTGTCTCATGTTCAATTCCTTATGATCGAGAATGTGCTGCAAACTCTTATGATCGGTGAACACAACGCACTTGGTACCATATAGATAATGTCTCCACATCTTCAAGGCAAACACTACTGCACCAAGCTCTAAGTCGTGTGTGATATAGTTCTTCTCGTGAACCTTGAGTTGGCGGGATGCGTAGGCTATGACCTTCTCTTTTTGCATTAGAACCATGCCCAACCCTTTATGCGAAGCATCGTAATATACCACGAAGTTCTCGCTTCCTTCCGGTAATGCCAAAATTGGCGCACTACACAGCTTTTGCTTCAACAACTGGAATGCGGCTTCTGCCTTATCTCCCCATTCCAACTTTACGCTTTTCTGAGTCAGCTTCATCATTGGTCTAGCAATTTTTGAAAAACCTTCGATAAATCATCGGTAGTAACCAGCCAAACCTAGGAATTGACGAATTTCGGTAGGTGTCTTCGGTGACGCCCAATCTTTGATTGCCTCAATCTTAGCAAGATCAACATGAATGCCTTCGCTATCAATCACATGACCGAGAAATTGTACTTTTGACAGCCAAAACTCACACTTCAAAAACTTGGCGTACAATTCCTCCTCCTTTAATAACTTTAAAATTAACTTAAGATGTCCTTCATGCTCCTTTCTGCTCTTGGAGTAGATCAAAATATCATCGATGAATACAATCACGAATCTATCCAGATACGGTTTGCACACCCTATTCATCCAGTCCATAAATACTGCCGGTGCGTTCGTCAAACCAAATGGCATTACCTGGAACTCATAGTGACCATAGTGAGTCCTAAATGCTGTCTTTAGAATGTCTTCCTCACGAACTCTGAGTTGATGATAACCAGATCTCAGGTCGATCTTAGAGTAGACTCTTAACCCTTGCAATTGATCAAACAAATCATCGATCCTCGGAAGTGGGTATCGGTTCTTCACAGTAAGCTTGTTCAGTTCACGATAGTCGATACACATCCAGAAAGAACCGTCTTTCTTTTTGACAAACAAAACCGGTGCTCCCCTGGGTGAGGAACTCGGTCTTATAAATCCTCTGTCAGAAAGTTCTTGTAACTAAGTGGCCAACTCTTGCATTTCGGCTGGTGCTAATCGGTACGGTGCTCGTGCTACAGGTGCAGCACCAGGGACTAAGTCAATTTAAAATTTAACTTGTCGAGCAGGCGGTAATCCAGGCAAATCTTATAGAAAAACCTCCGGAAAATCCCGTACTATCGGCACGTCCTCAAGTCGCTTCCCTTCCGACTTATCCTCAGCCTTCTTGGACGTAACTTGCACCAAATAAACTTGACATCTATTCTCAATATACTTCTGGGTCTTTGTGCACGATATGATGTTCAACTTACTTCTGGCGTCATAATTATCACCTCAGATTATCAACACCTCGTCTCCGTAAGGAATACAGATGACCTTATCATCACAAACAATCAACGCGTGGTACTTCGCTAACCAATCCATACCGATGATGACGTCGAAACTACCAAGTTCTACGGGCACTAGATCTATGTTGAACGGATGACATAATAATCCTAACGTGCAACCTCTAAGAACAATATTTGTTTCTGAAATTCTTCCATCGGCAAGATCTACGGCATAACTAGTGTCTAAAGTGGTTGGTGCAACATTAAGCAAAGCACTAAAGGTAGTTGACACGAAACTTTTATCGGCACCCGAATCAAATAACATGGAAGCATAACAGTTATTGAGAAGAAACGTACCCGTGACAACATTGGAATCAAGGTTTGTTCATCCTCCACCAATGGCGTAAGCTCTTGCTGTAGCCTCGTTACCTCCCCAGTCTTGTTTCCACTCTTGTTTCTTGTCTGGTTTCCACGATTTTGATTTCTCAACTTAGGACAATCACTCCTAAAATGTCCTGGCCTCCCACACTCATAACAAATAACACATGGCTGATTCCCAACATCAGCTCTCTGAGTGTTTGGAGCAATAGTAGTCCTATAATCCCTAGTATGATGTCCAACCCTCTTACAGTTTCCGCACTTCACAGAACACGGCCCTTCATGGTGCAACCTGCACTTGTTGCAGTAGGGGAGTGGCCCAGCATACCCTTTTCTTTCATTGCTCTCAGCCGTGTAGGCTCTGGCCGCATTCTGTCCATTAATATTTTGCCTCTTGAATGGCGGTTGCTGTCCTCGGTTATCTCTTGGGTTACTTTCCATCCTTCTCTTATTCTTAGTATTTCTTGTAGCATAACCCTGAAGCTTCTTATCCATCAGTTGATTAGCAATACAAATGGCATCTTGGAGTCTAGTCGGATTCGCATCAATAACATTTCTTTGAATGTTATCTGGTAAACCTTCAATAAACCTCTCTACTCTGTCCTCTTCATCAAGAACCATTCTAGTACACAACAAAATCAACTCCTGAAACCTTTGAGTGTAAGCAGTCATGTCGTTTCCTTTCACGGTCAGATTCCATAATTCAGTCTCCATCTTTTGAATCTCGTTTCTCGGGCAGTACACCTCCGTCATCAACTTTATAAGTCCAGCCTAATTTATGGCATAAGCAATATCAATACCAATTGCTCTCTTATGTGAGTTCCACCAAGTCAAAGTACTGTCCTACAGAGTGCATGAAGCATATTTCACTTGATACTTCGGTGGACAATTACTGATGTTGAATACAGTCTCCATTTTCTCAAACCAGCTGGTCAATCCGACAACGCCTTCGGGTCCTGAGAAATTGTGTGGCTTACACTTCAAGAAGTCTTGGAAAGTGCACTCTCGAGCCACCGGCATGAAACCTCCATAATTCATGCCATGATTTCCATTCCCGTTTCCTCCATTTCTATTTCCTCCGTTTCCTCCATTTCCATTTCCCCCATTTCCATTTCCTCCATTTATATTTCCTCGGTTTCCATTTCCTCCGTTCTCACCTTCTTGCTCATCCCCAACCTCATTCAGGGGTTTAAGATTCCTTGCAGCATCACGAATCTCCATCTCTTCGGTTACTCGATGGTTAACCAACTCTTCAACTTCTTCGTGAGTCATGGATGCTCCGGATCGTGTGTAGGCATCTTCCTACAACACAACAATATAACGCTTGCTAAGGTCTCTAAACGATACGAAGTCACTAACGGGGTTAATTAAAATTCATGGTTAATTAACATAGAAAATGCACGATTGAAATACATATTCATGGAAACCGCATAATGCATGACGCAAGAGAATAAGCAAGTCAAATTACGACATCATATCATAGATAAATATCCAATTCATATCATCGAACATAAGCGATTACATCACATTAGTTTCAAAATACAGAAAATACGAGTTCTAATACTACGGTCGTCACTAAACGCTACTGCTCAATACAACAATACTAATGAACATATCTAAGGATGGTAGCCCATGTGCTTCCTAGCACATGCCTCAAGTCTGCCAACTCTCACTCGGTCGTAAAATCGATGTTGTCGTATCTGCCTCAACTCTCTCTGCATACGTAACATGCCGCGTTGGAGTCGGTTAACTCTTTGACTCTCAACACTCATGGTGCCTCTAAGCCTCCCGTTATCCCTCTCCAACTCAGCAACTCTCTCAGCCAAAGCAGTAACTACAGACTCAACCCCAACAATCCTATGTCCCTGCTCTCTGAACTTCCTCAATAGCCTGTATATGATAGACTGGGATAGCTTGTGTGTGATCATGGAACCTCTGAACCAAATCTCCCAATGTCTCATATGTAACCTCTACTGCTCCCTCCTGAGCAGGCTCAAGAATAACCTTTGGCGTCGCAGGATGCGTAACCCTCTCAACTCTGACCTCAACCGGGCCTCTCACACCCGTCTCTGTATCATCTCGGTCAATAGCCTCAACTACAACCCTGGCATCAATCCCTCTATCCCTAAGAGCATCTGCGTAAGCAACACACTCGTCAATCTCCGCCTGAATCTCCGGATCAATATCCTGCTCCAAGTGTGACTCAACACTAACCCTGACAATATCATCATCCCTCAAACTAGTCTCTCTAGGATCAACCTCTACATTTGCCAAATAACCAGAATCCCTAACTCTCTTGGGCGATGGTATCAAATCAGCACGAACAGGAGATAAAGCTCCGGATACAGGTGACGATGCAGGTACAGACGTCATGGGGGACCTACGTCTCCTGCGAGATGGCCCCGCAGAAGTACTCGGTAAATCAGGAGAAGAATGATCTGACAATGAGTGCCTCGATGAAGAATCGAATGAAGTATCTAAATGAAAGTCTGATGATGCATCAGATGATGAATCTGTAGGAGAATCTCGAGCTGAATCATCTGAAGAAGAATAATCTGACGAAGAATGAATGACAAGATGTCTCACAGCAAGTTGCTGAATAGGTAACGGTCCAACCCTCTTCCTCGCAGTCATCATATGTACCGGTCTATTAAGATGGTAGCGGTACGGTCGACCATAAGGAATAGGTTGTCCAGGTGTTAGAATCATAACTCGACGACGAGGTATGACATGTGATCTTTGAGTAGAAGCAGTAATCTCAGTGAAAGGTGTGTCATGGGTAGGTGATGATGGTGTATCTGGTGTAGCACTGTCTGTGGTGTCATCCGCTGATGATAAAAATGGTGAGGTAGCTGGTAATGGTGGTATGTGGTCTGATGAAGGATCCTCAGATGGATCAGACTCTGCCTCAGATGCAGGCGAGTAGTCAGGAGAAGCTGGTGTATAATCTGGGGATGGTGGTATGGTAGGTGCTATGATGGGTGTCTCTGTGGGTATCACTATGGTATCAGTCTGGGTAATGGGTGGAGTAATCACTTGTGTGGTGTCGGGAATAGTAGTAGGGATAGTACCGAACAAGATCACTCATCCAACAGGTGTCCCCACGCTATACTCAGATGAGTCCGATGAAATCGAGATAACTAAAATAGCCATAACCTGCACAAGCAAAGTTCATATAAATCATCTTTATATCAACCATGCATGATGCATACATATGATGGCTGAACGGGTAACTGAATGAATGCAAATGAATGAATGAATGAGTGAGTCATCGAGTACGTCATGATGGGATGAAATAAGAAATACTTATAAATATTAGATATACTTAGTATTTAATACGTATATATTATTTACGTAGTACTTAGCTATGTATACGTACTATGTAAATCACGTAAGACACATAATCACGTAGGATCACATACTGGTTATAGTCCAGACCTAGTTTATACTACCTGGTTCTCTATAACCTTGACTCTTGATACCAATCTGTCACACCCCCAAATAGGGTCCCGTCCGATTCAGTGTACGGGGCGTGACGTTGATCGGATATCTCAAGTACAAAGCATAAAGAACGACCTCTAAGGGTACGTTTTAAAATAAACACCGTTGCATAAATTGAAAATAGTAATAAGTTTTACATCAACCAAAGTTAAAAGATTTAAATGACAAAATACGAAAGCTTAAATAAGTTCAACAACGGTATTTAAAGACATAGGTAAATTTCTGGAAAAACTGGTACGGGCAAATAGACTTCACATAAGTCAATTAACAGCATCCATGCTAAGCACCTGAGAAAAACATGCTTAAAACGGTCAACATAAAGTTGAGTGAATTAATAGGTTTAGTTCAAACATAGTTATAATGGACCACAAGATATCAAAATGTATGTGACAGTCATAGGAGATACAACTTCACATAAAAAGGTATTTACATTGCACTAAGCTCATGACTCCGAAGCTAATTACGTTTATAGCATAGCATTGCTAGGTTGAAACAAGCCCCCGAGGTAACTGACCAAGACTACCTTCTTAAGTTTCGACATGGTATATATCCGTTTATCGGGAGCCCCGTGGGTAGTGAGCGCTACTCACCCGGATAGGGATAATTAGTCCTAATAGATCTATTTATAACACTCGCGCTCCCTCGACTTGTCCTCTGGTCAAGAAATTGACGGTTCATGATAAGTGGGGCAGTAATGGTCTAAACGCTACTTAGGCAATACGTAAACAGGGAAATCTCACGTATAGTACTTGTGTCCAGTTTTAAAATCAAGCAATGTTTCTCACCCCAAGTTATAAAACATTTATTCAAAACGAGTAAAAGAGTGGGGCTATGAACTCACCTTATGCGAGTTGTGGATCAAAGGAAAACAATCAAGTGATGATGAATCTCACGGTACAAGCGACAACCTAAAATATAGTCGTCGTTTAAGATTGATGAACAACGAATAACGTTTAACGAAAGAACTGATCATTCGAGCATGAGTAGACGCAGCGTATCCTTTTCAAAACGTTCTTTCAAAAGTTATAAGTTTTGACAAGTCTCGACACTTCAAAACATCTTAGAAAATATTTCGTCTTTGACACATCGAAGTTGACTTAACAACCAAAAACGTTGACCAAAACTCGACACTTAACATTTTTCTACATTTTATCGTAAGTTTGGTATCAAAAGTATATTTTCGACGCTTTTATAAAGTTTAAGAAATTTCGGCATGACTTTTCTAAAAGTATCGACTTTCCATTTTTATCAACCTCGATACGTGAAAACATCCGTTTTACAAAAGTACATCATTTATTGACTCAAAAGATTATCCGATCTATTTTCGACAACACCGCAAATATATCAACAAATCCGATCTAAACCTAAACCTCTTCGACTTTCATTTTTACGCTTCCAACAAAACAAACACCTCGTTTAATCTTTTCGCCAACAATATTTAACGCAACATACGATAAATCTCAAATAATCGATATAACCGTAATAATAGCAATATATATATCAACATAGTCACAACAAGCTTTTAAGCGCAAAAGTACAACTACTTTTTATGTTCTTCTATTTATAAATAAAAATATTTAACTTTGAGACTTGTAGTTTTATAGAAAAATAGATAATGATTTTTACAACGATCCGCTTTGTACACCTTCTTCGGAATGATCATACGAATGCAAAAGTACAACTTGTCTATGAAAAATAAGAGATGACATGTTACCTTAAAAATAGGAAGAATGGTGAAAAACAAAGGATGAATGACAAGGTAGATGTGTTGTAGATGATAACCAAATGAATACAAGCCTTGAATCAACAAAAATATTGGTGTTGGTGTTGTGTATGGGTCACGGCAACAAGAAGAAACAAAGGGAAAAATGGAAGTATTTTTCTAGTGTGAGAAACAAAAGAATGTATGTGTGTTTTAGTGAGAGAGTGATGTTTGATAAATGATGAGGTTGTGTGTTAATAAATGGTATAGTGATAGAATGAACCTAGTCTTGGTGTGGGGGTTAGTTCGACCGGGTACAAGACCAAGGAGGGGACCAAAACGATCCGCCAATCATGCGATAGTTTGTACAAGTCCTTGACCTCATTTTGTGCATTCATGTCTAGGGAATATTCAAAATTTGAATTCAATGTATACATATCCGGTTGCAATATACCAAGGGGGGGACCAAATAGCTTCCAACATTCTAGGAGATACTTGAGCTCAAAATGAATTAATTTCCCAAGTCTTGCACATCATTGCTTAGAAATAAATTAAACGCGTAACACGCAATTAACGAAACGAGTAACGGTAACACGAAAAATTACGAAACTTTAAATATTGCTTAAAAACATAAAAACGAGGATATTGCTAAAATACTACGACGATTGGTGTCCCGGTTCGCTCCCGGTGACGATTCTCAGATAATAACGAAACAATTTCCCGGTTAAAAGATAAAACTTAACGAAACTTTTAAAAATTCAAATTTTTACACGGAAACGGCTAATTTACTGAACGGAATTTCTTGGGTTGTCACAGACATCCCAATCGGCATCCGAGTATGCAATGAGGCGAGTGGTGGAGGACGTAAATAACTGAAGTCTATGCTCTAAAGTGCCACAAATGTACCTAAGAATGCGTTTGAGGGCCGTGAAATGAGGTTCTCGAGGATCATGCATATGCAAGAAAACCTGCTGAACCGCATACGCAATCTCAGGATGGGTGAAAGTAAGATACTGCAAAGCACATGCATGCTACGATAGAGAGAAGGATTAGCGGGTCAAGTTTTACCTGCGTATCAACAGGATTACGACAAGGCTTACAGTTAAGCATATTGGCGCGCTCAAGGATAGTGGTAGCATACTTTTGTTGAGACAAAAACATCCCTTTAGAGGTCCTGTTCACAGCAATCCCCAAAAAATAATTGAGAGAGCCCAAGTCGGTCATCAAGAATTCCGAGCATAATGCATTGATGATGGTACGAAGAGTAGTAGAGCAAGATGTCGTAAGCACAATATCATCCACATATAGTAAGAGGTAAGCAGTAGTAGAGCCCTGATGATAGATAAACAGAGATGAATCTTATCGTGAACGAGTAAACCCCGCTTTGATAGCAAAGGCCGCAAACCATTGATACCAGGCTCGAGGAGCCTGCTTGAGGCTGTATAGGGATTTGCGCAAGCAACAAACATAGTTAGGAGTATTAGTATCAACAAATCCCGGTGGCTGATGCATGTAAACCAATTCATATAACGATCCATTAAGAAAAATATTCTTAACGTCCAATTGATGAACCGGCCAATTTCTGGAGACGGCCTGAACACAGTACGGATGGTGGCAGGTTAAACAACATGACTAAACGTCTCGTCACAATCAATTCCGGGCCTTTGACTTCTGCAATTGGCCACTAAGCGTGCTTTGTACTTTTCAAGCCGACCATCAGCAAGATATTTATGTTTAAAAAGCCACATGAACCGGACAACGTTCACATCCGGAGGTCGGGGCACAAGTTCCCACGTGCGATTTTTAATCAAAGCATTGTACTCATCTAGTATTGCCTTTTTCCAATTTGGATCACGTATGGCCTGGAGGTAGGATTTGGGAATAGGGGATATGGTATCGGTGTGAAGGTTAAGACGGGTTACGTGTTTTGAGATACCTCGTTCGGACCGAGTAGTCATAGGATGAGTAGGAGGGGGAGGAGGTGGATTCAGAAAGAGGGGTGGTGGAGGTGGGGAGGGATTTGGCTGGGATGGTGGTGGCGTAGGCGTAGGGGCTGGAGAGGGAGCATGTGGCACCCTCGTAGTTGGAAAGTCGGAAGTGAGAAACTCATTCGAGATAGGAGAGGGATCAGAGTCTAAGAAAGTATAGGAAGGAGAGTGGTGAGGTGACATAGAACCATAAGGGAAGACGGTTTCGTCAAATATAACATGACGAGAGATGATAATGCGGATTGAGGTAAGATCGAGACATCGGTACCCCTTATTGTTGGAAGGATAGCCAAGGAAGATGCACGGGGTGGAACGAGGGGCAAGTTTGTGAGGGACAACGAGGTGGGGGTAGCATAGGAAACCGAATACCCGAAGGTGAGAATAGGTGGGATTACAATCATATAGGCGAGAAAAGGGGATGTCATTGTTAATGGCTATGGAAGGAAGAATGTTAAGAAGATGGCAAGCCATGTGAAGTGCCTCAACCCAGAAAGTGGGAGGAAGTCGCGCATGAAAGAGGAGAGACCGAATGATGTTATTTATGGTACAGATCATGCCCGTTTTGTTTTGACGTGTGAGGACACGAGAATCGGAATTGAATACCATTAGTCGAAAAGGAGTGGAATTCATTGTTGTCAGATTCACCCCCGTTGTCACTTTGAAAAGATTTAATGGTGCGATTAAATTGAGTGGTGACATATGATTGAAAATGTAAGAATTTAGTAAATGAGTCAGATTTGCATCGTAAGGGATATACCCAAACAAAGTGTGTATAATGATCAAGAAATAGTATATAATATTTAATGTCACTAATACTGGTAACAGGTGAGGTCCACAAATTAGAATGAACAAGATCAAACATAGCATCAACTTTAATATTAGATGAAGAAAAAGGTAATCTAGATTGTTTTCCCAACTAACAAGCATGACGTAGACCCAGAGGTCGTTTATTACAAGAAATTAAACCACGCGACAAAAGAAATTAAAAACTGAATCGCCGGGACGGCCTAAGCATTGATATCAAACGGAAGGACTTGAAGATAAGAGGGCGATGAAGGTGCGGTTAACAGGGTATGACATCGGAGGAGGGTATGACGGGTCTTCAGATCCTTCACAGAAAAACCATTTTCATCAAATTCAATAGTACATTTATTATCACGTGTAAAACGACGAACATAAAGGAGGTTTTTAATCATGTTGGGAGAAACAAGAACGTGATTAAGGTGAAGTGGTTTATAAGGGGTGGATATGGTGGAGTGACACGTACAAGAAACAGGTAATCGTGAACCATTCCCGACAATAATAAATGAGTTATATCTTGAATTAAAAATAGTACGAAGTATACCTGTGTCCGAGGCGACATGTGAGGTCGCACCGGTGTCCATGTACCACACGTGATCACTAGAATCATCAACCGAGAGAGTGTTGAAAGCTGAACTCAAGTCCGTTTCTTGATTTGATGCGGCTGGAGGAAACCATGTCTAAGGAGGAGAGCCAAGAACAAAAGTAGTATGATAGGCCTTGGGCTCGTTAGTGGGCTGTCGAGGATTACTGGGCCGGCTGCGATGGTTACTGCCCCATTGAAGCTGGTGTGCTGCTGCGGTGAACCCCGAGACGGAGGCTGCTGCGGATGTTGCCAAGGATACGGGCCAGGAAAACCCCACCCATACGGCCAGGGGAAGGGCCGAAAGGGTGGTTTGGAGCCATGCTGAAATCCGCTGCCATTGTTATGGCCGCCACGGCGGCGCTAATTGTTACTACGACCACGTTGATGGTGTCGATCATCGACAAAAAGTGCTATAGGAGAAGAGGAATTATCATGATGAGAACCGGATCGAGGACGAGGGCGAGATAAGCGTTGCTCCTCGGCAAGTAGCATGGATCATGCTTCTCCGATACTCATATCTCCAAGAGTGATATTGTATAGCTCTTGCATCTCTGTTTTGAATAAATTCTCAAGACTGATCCAAACATCACGAGCCGAAACATTCTTCTTCAAGATGGTGGTAAGAAGAGAAGGCGATATTGTACCATACATTTCCATTCCATGTCATCGGCGCTAGAACTAGTGATCGATCCATCAAGATAACCAAGCACTCCGAAACCATGCAAATAGCTCCCTCCATGCATCATAATTTAGTTCGTTTAAGTCAAGGACGAGTGGGATGAAGCTTTTTATATTTGTAATACCGTAGGGTTTGATGTTGGTGGGTGGGTTTTGGACAGCAGCCATGAAGACAAATGAAAAGGAGATGGAATATTTGCTTTCTAGGGAGATGGAATATAATGGCAGGAAGAAGACAAATGAAAAGAAAGAATTAATTTCAACTTTTAATATTGAAAGCAGGAGAGGTGAAATATAAAAAAAAAGGAGATCAGAAATGGCCGACAAGATGAAGATGGCGGCTACTAGGGTTTTTCAAAAAGGAGGAGATCGGCCAAAACAAGGAGAGGGAATCTCAATCCTGATTTGGTTCTGATACCATGTTGAATGGTATAATCTTCTTATCTCACATTTTATACAATACAAGGAAATATATATACAAACATATACGGGCCAAAGGCCATGGGCCTAACTATACATAATATACACTCTAACATCGACGGTATCATATATGTGTTGGTGTTTATCATAAATCAAACCTGATCAGTTCGTGTGTATCATGAGTATATGTTAGTGGTTGTGTCACAACGATGGTAGAATTGTAGGAATATGCTACTGTATGTGTATTTGTGTGTATTACCAAATTTAAGATACATTGTTTTTTTCTCGATTAAAATATCAGTACAAGAAAAATGTCCTTTAGTGAACACCAGCGATGACACATAATCTCGTCACCATCACCATCATCTTACAAAATGTCGTCTCTAGATTTAATTTGGTTATTGGTGCAACCTCACTAACAAGATTTTTAAGTTGTCAGAAAAAAGATTTTCTTGCGGTGACCGATCATTAAAAACAAAAGGAAATATAAAAAGGAATTAAAACTCGATAATCACCGATTATTAAAGTTGTACTTAATAAAATGATAAATTTTGAAAATTTGCAATATTAGTTGAGAAAAAAAATACGGCATATAGATATATGTCAAAGTCTTTACACGAATAATACTATCTTTCCCTACTAAATATTTCCGGTGCATCATCTTCCTAACAATATTTTTACGCATTTAATTCCTCAAAGGTGTCATTTATTTTTAAGATGTTATGGATCTGAATGTGACCATTACGTATTGTTATGATATCCGGAATGTTCATTTATATTTGGTTATTTGTTTTTTAGAAAATCTAAGTGTTTGTACGTATCTCTTTTATGATATTTAATATTCAGCTTGGAGAAAAGCGTGTATTACCGAACACGTAAACCGGCCCACACAGTCTGCCAATTCCTAATGTGAGAGGCATACCTAACTTACTCAGCGGCAAGGCGATTGTGAGGGGGCCTGGGATAGAACCCAAGACCAACGCCCTATTGGAGCAAACATCTGCTAACCCCTTAACCAACTTACATTTTTAATGAAATTTAAACTTGTCTCTTTAATTGTGGTTTGGCTAAAGAATTGTGGTCCCTTTTGGCTAAATTGTGGGATCTGGACATTCCGATGTGCGGCAACATT
>BQNB010064099.1:10202-35441 GCA_026074375.1 Tanacetum coccineum | reverse complement strand
AGGGAAGGAGAAGCGGGGATATAGGCTTGTTGGTAAATTTATAATACCAACCACATTCTTTCATCGTTGGTAAATTACCAACGAATATCTATGTTGTTGCTAAATTTCACAAACATTCTAAAGTTGTTGGTAAATTTAAAATACCAACAAACTCTTTTCGGTTGGTAATATTACAAATTGCAACAATAAGAGTTGTTAGTAATTTCTCAAAATTAGCAACTACATTATTGCTCTTGACTTGTTGGTAAAAGGGATTTTACCGACAATATAAATCATCGTTGCTAGCTGATTATGGGTTGGTCGCTTTCTACTTTAATAGTGCACGCCACAACTAGTAAATTTAAACAACCCCACAATTAACACAAGTTCTACATCAATTGCACAAAGTACAAATACAAATGAATACATAGTTCGCTAGTCCATGATCTTTCCAGGATAACCCATAAATAAAGGTAGCTAGAGTTAGGAATTAACAAAAGATTACAAAATAAGCTACCTTAATGTTTAGTAGTGAATACAAAAAATGGGTTAGATGGATGACTCAAATAATTACTCATTAGATGGCCTATTAACTTGTTGCATGTTTAATGCCTTCAAGATCTGCTCAATATTGCTAGCTTTAAAGATAGTATTTTCCTTCTTCAATGAAATGATTTCAGATTCATTGCTGCTTTCGTTGTTGGCTGAAGTGGATGCATGAAAAGTAGATTGCTTGGTAGAAGATGGTTTTACTTGCCTATGTATCTTTTCAGCTTCTTTAGTAAGCCCAAATCCATATACGTTTTTTTGTGGATCACCAGTAGCATTTACCCAAGCCTGGGCATCGAATGCAGGAGGAGCAGGAAGTGGTGGATTAGGATCAGTCGCAACCCCTTCATCACTTATCTCTACTTCATATGTATTCTTTTCTTTGACTATGTCATGATACTTGGAATGAACGCTTTGTGCCCTTGCATCACACCATTCACCTTTACCTTTGTTTAGTTTATGCACCCTTTCAAAAAGCTCAATTTCCGTTGGGTGTATCCCTGTTTCATCCCTCTACAAAAAGAGTAAAAAAACAGTTGGTACTGATATAACCTTAGAAGATTATCAAACAAGATAAGTTGGGATTATATTAGCAAAAAGGCAACAAAAGAGAGCAATACAGATACAAAAAGTGTAGTGTCATGTCCCTTGTATGCAACTCTAATAGTTCGCACTTGAAGCACGGACATTTTATCTTCACACGGCCTAGTGCTCGCTGATAGTTAAATGCGAATTCCAAAAACTCCTTAACCCCGTCTTTGAATTCTTGAGTAACCGAACCATCATCAGGGTTGACACGACGTTTCATCCAACTCCGATCAACCGACATGATGTTTTTTATGTTTTCTGTTACCCACAACCTCAAATTAACTGAACAAATTGCAAGTTTATAAATAAAAGAACCACTATTTACCCTACAACTATATAAACATGTCACCACATAATCAGACGAAAAAACAAATTCTAAGCTTTTAAATAAGAGACCTACTAACAAATAAACATGTCACCGGCCACATCAGAATGCACAATTAAGAAATGTTAAGTTGCATTTAGCCAAAATTGAGTCTCTGTAACATATTTAGGATTATATATACAAATTAAGAAAAGAAAGCATAGATTATAACTAATGAAACACAAATTAACAAAAACCATACAAGTATCATATACAAAAGCTTTAATAAATAAAAGAAAATAAACCAACATTTTCATAAATGATTCATGGATACTGAATCTAAGCAATTACGAATAGGTGGTCAAAATTATATTATAAAAAAGAGAAATAGATGATGATATGAAGGATACATGTGGAGAAGTGATATGAGAGTCTTTCAACAAAAAGTTTCGGTAGAGAAGTGAATCGAATTTTAGAGGTGGAAGTGTAAGTTTGAGGAGGTTAGGTGGGAGGCTGCAAAGACAAAAGGGAATGTGTTAGGTCAAAGTGTTTTACTGTATATTTTGGAGGGAAATGTGTTTAGGTATGGAGGGAATTAGGAAAATTGGATTTTGGGGGGTAAATTTTATTTTGGTAAAATTAAAAATTTAAAGTAATTACAAAGTTTATATAAGTATTGAGCAAAAGTATAAAACAATCCCCAAGAAAAAATAAGTTGTTGGTAAAAATTGTTGGTAAATTAATTTTCACCAACGAAATTATGTCGTTGGTATTATTGTTTATAGATTTTACCAACGAATTATTGAGAAAAAGTACTTGGTAAAACTAGCGGGAAGTTTCCCACCATATATTAACTAAGTTCCAACGGATTTAGCAACAATTATGTCGTTGGTAAATTATAAATCTTGCTTTTCTTATCTTCGTTGGTAAAGTCATTGGTAAATTAGTAATTTACCAACGAGCCGATGATTGTTGGTAAAATTCCGTTGGTGGTGGCATGATTTCTAGTAGTGCTTGTTGTGTTTGGGTCTTATTCACCAATGTGGATGGTCCGAATGGATTTACATTTTTTTTATGGTTTTAATTTCTCATTTTCAAACACATCTAAAATATATAGATTGTGACTTGCGATTGTTTATGCTTTGTTCTCGAGTTTTTTTACGATAGAAATTATATACAAAGAAAATGTAGAAAAGAAACTGAATGAAAAGAAAGTTGTGTCTATATTTCTCACTATGCAGAGGCGGAGCCAGAAATTTTAGTAAAAGGGGGCTGATCATGGTTAACACAAAAAGTCATAGTGATAAGGGGGCCGAATGTAAAAAACTAATAGGAAAGCGACTTGTAATATAAGTAACTAATGGACGAATTAGGTTGATTAGGGGTGGCTCAGCATCCGCTAGTCACCATACTAGCTCCGCCCCTGTCACTATGGCAACTCCTACTAATTGCCTTGCACTGATACCAGTAATGGGAGCGTCGACGAGTATTATCGAGTTGAAAGAAAGTAAATGAAAATGGAAGGAAAATAAACAAAGTCGTGTTCAGAAGAAAAGAAAGAAAAAGGAGACAAAATTATAGTTATGTGTTTTTAACATTGAAATAAATCTATAACAAAAGGTATATAAAATAATGAAGGTTATATAAGTTCTTTTATAACAAATAGTTTAAGTGTGAGTATGTTTCCTTCCAAAAAGAAAATTGCGACCGCAATGTTAGTGTAGGAACTACCGGGTGTTGGGATGTCCCGTAGTTAGAGACGGAACTTGAACGTTCTTTGTGGAGGGGCGAATTTAAAAACTATTTATTTTAAGGGGACGATATACACTATAATTAAATTTTTGTATAAAAAATGACTAAAATCATATATAAAAGATTATAAAATATATACATAGGGTCAAAAGTTCCGTCCCTGCCCGTAGTGTCAAGTAACGTCGATGCAATTATGTTTTGCAGTATTAATTTTTGTAAAAGCTTTTGATTTTTTCTAATTGCAGTCGGTTCAAAAAAATATATGCTTTTATTTACGGTTAAAAAAATTTATTCACCCGGATCTTTGAAAATCTGGTTATTCACTGCAAGCATCTATAATAGTGAAAAGTGAAAATTGGAAAAGTGAAAATTGAACCCATTAAAAGTTTAAAACACACTCAAAATACAAACATAGACACTCAACGTACGTAGTAAAGCAAATCATTTAAGTGTTTTTCTATTGCATTTGTCGAAGTTTTTAACCTCGCCAATCAAATCTATAACCTACTTTTTGGTACTTATATGTGTTAACCTTACAATTTCTTGTATGTATTAATATACACGAATCTATTTGTTAAAACATTTAACATTTCTTCTTAGAATTGCTATTATAACATAAGCAACTAGTGATATACTTCACCTAGAATATATAATGTCATTGTATTAGGTTAATAGAAAGAATAAATTAGACATTATTCTTCATCGTCACTTCTAAATAAAATATAATTGCATATGTTTGAATATCTAATTGTGTCTTATGAAGTGTTTTGGCATTATTGGATTTTATTTTTATGTTTTGTTTTTAAGCATATAAATAGACATATTGCTAGTCACACCAACTGCTTTCTTTCTTTTTTTGGCTTTTTTTTTTGGTTTTTTTATGTATCAAAGGTGCAACTCTAATTTTTTTACTTCTTAACAGTAATTTTTTGTTTAAGTTACTTTTTTATATATTTACTAGGGCAACACAAGCAAATAACTCAAAACCAAAATATCCAACGTTTGCTTGAGTGAACGATGAAAAATTTTCATTTATAGATGGTGCAAGTTCCCGTGTGGAGCTAGGGTGCCAACCTTTTATGTGGGTAGGGCACGAGCTCATATGCGGAAAGTGATCATCCTTGATTAACTACTCGTAAACACTTAGATTGCGGTATTGAATGATATGTTTCGCACTAAAAAACAACTAACATGGAAACCTTCATAAAGGGCATTTATTTCCCAACGAGGAAGGTGAGGGTATTTACATCAAAGATCCAGATAAATTCTCCACCCGGCTCTAAATCTGTTACCCCTTATTCGTATGCACGTTTGTTAACTTGTTGCTTAAACAAGATGTTCTCGCAAGAAAAAGACCCCATCGTGATAAATCACACGCTCGGGTCTAGAACCAATAGAAGTCCATGAGACACGCCGCTTTAGTTACTTTATACAGGTTAGATACAACACTAAAGCCATTCATTGGCATTTGTATAATAATTTTCGTACTAAAAAATATTAGACTGTGAATGTCTAAACTTAAGAGTCTATTATCTCTCTTGTTTGATGTCAAAGTGTACATAACTTTGCTCAAATAGAGAAAGTTATTGAATCCTCATGTACAAGATAACCTAACAACACAATGTTCATATCCATGGAGTCCAATTTCCTTTTATGCAAATACTTATGAATAACATATTATTTTCACAAGAAATTTAATATCATATGATTCATGCTACAAACTTAAAATAGTTACATACTTCGTATGGTACACCATAATGTGCAGGATGCTTAGACACTCGCGATTTATTGTTTGATGCTTGAGGTATAAAGATAAATATTTCACCAAAGCAGTTAGCGTAATTATAGAAAATTATGTGCGTGTATAACAATCAGATTAATGGACATACAATTTATTTGTACTTACCTAAAATGTTGTAAAATATTTAATTTTTGATGTCGAGCGCCAAACAAGTTTTTCACGCTTCAAACGCAAAAACTATGAGTTAATATAACATTAAAAACGTAAAAGCTTTAAGTTAATTACAAAATCTGAATTAAAAGTATAACTCAAAACAAATATAAACCAAAGCAAAATGAACTATTTTGGTGTGGGAATGAAATGACTTAGCACCGAGACAACTATCATTCATCCTTGTCATAAGAGATAGAGTTAACTACATTAACGGTCCATGTGGTTTGTCGGATATTACGGATTCAGTTCATTTTTCATTTCGAATGAGAGTCGGTTACTATGGTTTTAACATGTCTCGGATTCAGTCCAATTTGCACAATTCTATTAAATTAAGCTGTTAAGTAAAAGTGAAACGACCAAAATTTCCCTATCTTCATCCTTTTATTTATTTTTCAGGTCAAAACCAGTGACATCAGAGACAAAAAAAGAAAAGAAATATGGACTGAATCTGTAATACCAATAATTCATAGAGGCCATTTATGTAGTTAACTCTAAAAGATACAGTGTTTAAACTTTACTAGTTACATATTTTGGGTTGTTAGAAAAAGAATCAGACACGGTTATGAAGATACATTGTATCTTCATAATCATAATAGTAAGAAAAAGAGCCCATAACCTATTTGAAAAGAATAAAAAAAACAAAAAATATGATAGAAGATAGAAAAGATTATTCAACACGTACTTATTTCGTGACAGATAAGGACGAGATACAATAATTCTCACATCTACTCCAAGACCAATAAACTTATTTTAAAATTTTATAAGATCATGATTACTTTACCTTTTTTACATATTTTTTTACATGATTTAATAAAATAGACACACGTTTCTTTTGACCTTTTTGGTGTCTCATGACTTTCACCAATGTGAATTTTGCTTGGAATTTTTCACATGTAAGTGCTAGTGCAAAAGTGACCAATATGTCACATATATTCCATTTCACATGTGATTTAAAGTTTGTTTGCAGGTTTTTTATTAAGTTTTGTCTAAATATAATGTCAAAATTGAAAAAGGCAAAATGAAACTTTAAATTACGAGAAATTCATTTTCATCCATTTTTTTTTAACGGAAAAGATGGAATATATATAAAAAAGAGTCTAGCAAGACGCTAGAAACTAAAAGTACAATAGAGTCAACAAAAAGAATTACATAACATCAAAAAATGGTAAAATCCCGAGACTTTAACTGCGAGGGAATCAAAAGGGATGAAAAAACTTTTGACACGAAGGCCGACGGATCGGTTTTCACTTCGGCAAAAGAAAAATCCCCCATCCCGGAGGCCGAGCCACCGGTTTTCACTTCGGGGTGGATTTTGATGAAACCCCAAACAAGTCCCGAGAGAAGGATGAAAAGAAGAACCATCCTCAAAACCGACGAAGATGCCAAACGAAAAAACCTTGGCGTACAGGTACGCCAACCCAGCGAACTTGAACGCCAGCTTCAGGAAAAAACCAAAAGCAGCTCTAACCATTGCCATTACGCGTGATCGAAAGGGGATACATAAGCCAGTCATTCCAAGATAACTTCATATGGTCCCTATTGTGAAGCCACGAAAATGAAGAGAAACGAACATTATCGAATAGATCACTTTTCCTCAACGGTTGAGAGTTAAACGTGACGCTATTTCGGTATCTCCAAAGCCACCAAAGAACCGAAGTAGTAATAACATAGAACCTGTGTTTTTTCTCTTTAGAAGCATGCCAAGAGATGATCCAATCATTGAAAGAATCCCAAGAAGAAGCTTGAAAAAGAGGAATATCACACCATCTAAAAACGAGCTTCCACATATCGGTAGCAATGTCGCATTCGAAGAAAACATGATTAGCAGATTCAACATTGGCATTGCAAGAAGGACAAGAGATGGCCGGAATATCCATACCACGCGAAGAGAGATTCAATCTATGAGGGAGTCGGTCCAAGGAAAGCCTCCACATAAACACATTGACCTTCCGGGGGATAGATTTATCCCAAGTAGTAGCATGAGCAAGAGTGGGAAGGATATTTTGGTCAATCCTATAACGAGCATCCTTAACGGTAAAAGTACCATTAGGACCAAGACTCCAAGTACAAGTATCTTCATTGACATCAATATTTAGTTGACCGATCTCATTTAACATGTCACATAAATAGGCAAGATTTCTAACACCAAGATTGGTCCGAGACCAATTCCAAGACCATTGCCCATTATTAATACGGTCAATGATAAGACAATCTTTGTCTTGATCAAGATGATAGAGCCGATTGTACCTTGTAAAAAGAGGAGTCTCGCCTACCCAAATATCTTTCCAAAATCGAATACGAGTGCCACAACCTGCTTTAAAACGAAAAGTGTTAGATAAGATAATACCTTTCGAGTGGAGAAAATTGGAGGTTCCAACAATGTTAGCCCAAATGCCCTTGAAGCTACAACCATTTGTATCGAAACCTCCTTCTTGACCATGATAAGCTTTGATGACCTGAACCCAAAGGGCGTTTGGGGAAGAAAGCAACCTCCAACGCCATTTTTGAAGAAGAGCAAGGTTGAAAGCTTTAAGACTGCCAATGTTTAACCCTCCTTTATCGAAAGAATTAAGAATAATTGGCCATTTGACCCAAGCCATTTTGTTTTTATCTTTATTACCACCCCAAAAAAATTTAGCCCGAATTCTTTCCAGGTCTTGAAGGACCGATTCGGGTGCTCTGAAAATCGATAGATAGTAGATACCAAGACTACCAAGCACAGACTTGATAAGAGTCAGACGACCCCCAATCGACAGAAGATTAGCTTTCCAAGAGGAAAGCCTCATATGAAAACGATCAACAAGCGTCTTCCAGCTAGCAATAGACTTCATATTGGAACCAATGGGGAGACCAAGGTAATTGAAAGGGATATCACCTGCAATACAACCAGCATTGCTAGCCATACTTAAAACTTCATCTTTATTAACCCCAATACCATAAATATTAGACTTGTGAATATTAATCTTGAGACCCGAGGCTAGATAGAAAACATGGAGAACACGAATGATATTATCCATGTCTTTAGCATTCCAATCCGTAGTAATGATCACATCATCTGCATAGAAAAGATGGGAAACATTGATAGTAGAATTCTTAATATTAACACCAGTAATCAAACCATTTCCCACTGCTTCCTCAAAAGCATTATGGAGACCTTCCATAACCAAGATGAAAAGGAAAGGAGATAGAGGATCTCCTTGCCTAAGACCACGCTTAATGGAAAACTCAGACGTAGGGCTACCATTAATAAGAATAGAAGCTCTCGAAGAATTGAGACAAGCTTTAATCCAAGAGCACCATTTATTACCAAATCCAAAACTGTCGAGAATGTGAATCAAGTAATTCCAGCTTATGGAATCAAAAGCCTTTTCAAAGTCCACTTTAAAAATGAGGAGCTTCTTTTTTCGTTTTTTATACCACTCAATGATTTCGCTTAGAATAACGGGGCCATCAAGAATTTGACGACCAGCAATAAACGCCGACTGTTCCTTGCTAACAATCTTGTCAATCACTTTAGATAAACGGTTAGCTAAAATCTTGGCAATGATCTTATAGTGTATACCAATAAGCGAAATAGGGCGAAAGTCAGTGATTAAGGTAGGGTTGTTGACCTTTGGGATAAGGGTGAAAAACGAAGAATTAGCACCATTAGGCATAACACAAGAAGCAAAGAATAAGTTAACAAAATCATATAGATCCTTCTGAATAGTGCCCCAATACTTCTTCACAAACGCAAAAGAGTAACCATCCGGGCCCGGAGCTTTACTACTTCCACAATCCCAAACGGCTTCCTTAATTTCCTCAAGGGTAACCTGTCTTTCAAGAGTTTCTCGATCCATGCAATTAAGGGAATGAGAATGAGGAAGGTTAGAGAACATAACCTGTGAATCTTGAGCTTGGAATTTCCTTTTATAGAATTGAAGGAAGGCATCCTTGATCAAACAAGGGTTCGTGATCCAATTTCCTTCAACCATAATCCCATTGATCATCTGATTCCGCCTTTTTTGGTTGATGAGCCCATGGAAGAATTTGGAATTTTCATCCCCTTCTATATCCCATTTGACATGAGCTTTTTGAATAATATCCATTGAAGCAAACTTATCGATCTTTTCAATTTCTTGAAGAAGGATGAGGCGGTGATCATTGTCGGAAGGCATAGCGGATCCCTCATCAATCCTTTTCTCAATTGAATTAATTTCCTCAAGAGCCACGGTTTTTCTGTTTCTTTCCAACGTCTTGATGTTGTTGCTCCATTGTTTGATCTTATCCTTGAGGCGGCGAAACTTTTCATGACATTTGAGATTAGAATCAAGCAATTCCCATTCCTCTTTAATGAGGTTATCAAAACCATCTCTCAGAAGCCATGAGTTATACAATTTGAACGGAGTGGGACCAAAATCAGTTTTGTCAATATGAAGAAGGATAGGGTTATGATCAGACCATAACCTATCGAGAGCAGTAATCCGAACATCTGGGAGCCGAATAGTCACATCTTCTGAAATAAGGAAGCGATCAAGTTTACTAAGCTTAGTACCTGCTTTATTCATCCAAGTAAAAGAGCGACCACCAATAGGAAGATCGACTAAACCTGTGGAATCAATGAAAGAGTTAAAATGATCAGCTTCAATACTATTCAAAGTAGTACCAAACCTTTCTTGTGCGTTTCTGACAGCATTCATGTCTCCAAACATAATATAGGAGCCATTATGGTGATGCATGAAGTCTGTGAGTCTATTCCATAAGGCAAGTTTAGAAACATGATCTTGTGGGCCGTAAATATTCACCATGAAACAGTCTCCCACTACATTCTTCCAATTCCCTTTGATAATAATAAACGAGTCGTCACACCAAATAGAATTCTTAGAGAACATATTGGGGTCCCATATAGAAATAAGACCACCTGAGAGACCACGAGCCATACTACAAGCATAATCAAAAGCATAGTTACCCCACATAGATTTAATTCGAAATAGCTCAAGACGAGTCATTTTTGATTCTTGAATCCCAAGAAAATGCACATTGTGTTTAAGGCAAAGGTCCTTTATCCACATGCGTTTTCTTCTTTTCCTCGTACCACAACTATTTATTGACAAAATATTCATTTGTCAACCATGTGAATCCCGATTCCTTTGATCATTTTGTTTAGAGTTTTTTTACATCCTCTAACATCATAACCAAGTGATGAGCCCACATCAATGATTTGGTTGAGTTCACTTAAAAGGGAAAATCCTTTGATATCATTTTTTCTACGTCTTGCAAACGATGTAGAACAATTGCTAGATGATGAAAAGCTCTTTTTCATGAACTCAAATCCAGGAGGTCTACTTAAATCCGAAGAATTATCCTTTGTTTCTGAATTAGTGGAATTAAAATTGGTGTCTTCTTCCATTTTTTTCTTTGGGGAGTCGATTGAATACCTATTTTCACCATCTTTTTTGTCCCCTTCGGTACCCAGTTCATTGTCAAAAGCTTGTTCATCCATATTGTTGAGTTTTGTTTGAATAACTTAATTCCAATCGAATGCTAAATTATATGTTATTCGGGATCATAAACTATCTTACTCTCATCTAATTCATAAGCTAGCTTATTATTCATCAAAATAAGCTAATAACCTAGCTTATAATTCAGCAAAATAAATCCAGATGATGATGATTAACAAAGTTATTTACATAAATCACATAATAAGTTAGCTTATTTCTAGCAACAATTAATTTAGATCATTCGTTCAAATAAGCTGAGTTATAAGCTCATAAAATTAAATGATGATAAATTAATAAGCTTATTCACATCAAATAAGCTAAAATAAAAATAGATCTAAATCTGATGTTAATCAACTGAAGAAGGAGATAATCGATTCAAAATAAGATAATCGATTGAAGATCGGTTGATTAGTTTTTTGTGTTGATAGATCAATTCTTTGTGGATCGGTGTAGAGAGAGAATAAATAAAAGATCGTGCCTGAAGAAATTATCACACTATGTGTGTGTATCAATTTGAGGTGGTTATAGAAAACTATAAGTAATATATTGTACAAAAATACCCCTCTTGTGTTATATAGCAATTTAAATCTAATTTCCATTGCGATGAGATGAAGATGGATGGTGAGGATGAGTCTCCCCCCTCTGTCCCCCCCCCCCCCCCACTGGTATCCAAAGAAAATTGTGGTATCCAACATAACCTAAATCATAACATTAATGAATTATATATATATCATGATTATTACACATACAATTATATCGTTAACAAAACATGGAATATGATGTTAAAAAAGGTATATTTGTTGTTCATATATCGTTATTTTATATTTATACAATAATTAAACATAATTCATAAAGTCGTAGCTAGCAAAAAAATTTAAAAAATTTTCAAAATTAAGTGTTACTCCTAAAAAATTAAAAGAAAATACTATTATGTCCTTTAGTTTGGAAAACAAGATATGAGAAAAGGACACATGATGTTGAAGATGAGATGACAATCTAGCAAACGCACAATGTGGATAAAAGGTGTGTTTAACTTTTTCAATTGTTTTGCATATATTTTATTCAACTGCCTCTTATTTTGTTAAATGGTTGTCTAACTAACGTAATCAAGTCATGTTTTTCGTGAAACATAAGGATTGAGCTGCATATTCTCACATGTACTTCCAAGACCATAACTGTTTTTAAAAATTTTATAAAATCATTGATTACTTTACTTTTTTCATGATTCAATAAAATAGATCACACGTTTATTGTGACATTTTTGGTGTTTTCACCAATGTGAATTTTGCTTGGAATTTTTCACTGTAAGTGCTTGTGCAAAAAGTGACCATTATGTTACATATATTTTATTTCAAATGAGACTTGAAATTTGTTTTCTTGTTTTTTATTATGTTTTTTTAATATAATGTCAAAACTGAAAAGGGGAAAATGAAACTTTAAGATACAAGGAATTCCATTTTAATTACATTTTTGATTTTTTAGCCAATTGTCGTTATTTGAATTGTTGAATCTTTTTGAAAAGTCATATTACATGTTCAGCATGCGAGGTAAAGATATGAAATAGAGGAAAGAGGAAAATTGTGATCGTATTATGTAAAAAACGACAATTTATCTTGCGTATATAAATATTGTTATTTTACTGTCTTTATTCAACTTCATAAAATATTGACTATACATACATTCACATAAACTTGCATTTGGGTGGTCGTGGCGTTCATATCATAAGCAATAGCAAAAGAGCAGGTAAAAGTTCTTCGAGTTCCCAGTTTTTTTTTTTTTTGAACGGCAGAATAATATTGAAAAAAGAGCCTAGCAAGGAGCTAGAAACTTAAGATACAAGAGAGTCGTTTAAAAAACAATACAATAAACAAAATAAACATAGTAAAACAGGGGACTTTAACTGCGAGGGAATCAAAGGGATTAAAAAACTTTTGACACGGAGGCCGAGCAATCGGTTTTCACCCGGCAAAGAAAATCCCACATCACAGATGCGATGAGTCACCGGTTTTCACATCCGGTTGGTTTTTGATGAAAACCAACACAAGCCGCAAGAGAGGGATGAAAGGAGCTGCATTCCTCGAACAAAAACACAAAAAAAGAATCATGTGAAGGAAAAGCACCTGAATTTATCTTATTTTGTCAATATTCACGATCGAATAGGTGGGGACATAAGCCAGCATTTCCAGATAAATTTTTTTTTTCCCCAAATGTGTCCCTTTTATGAAGCCAGAAAAGGAGAGTGGAAGTCGCACTTTTGTGAAGAGATTCACTTTTCCTAAAGGATGTGAATTTGAAAGTAACACTATTTACGAAATCTTAAAGCCACGAATGAACCGAGGACTGAATTTAAATATACATGTGTTTTTTGTTCTTATAGACATTTCAGAAGTAGACCAACTTGATGCTCTTCAAAAGATAGTAACAAGAGGAAGAGATAAATCTACACCTATTATTCACAAGGACTCCAAAACATCCTTAGCGGAGGTGGCAATTCAAAGAAGATATGACATTGTGATTAGAAGATTCATCGTTAGAGTTCTTGCTAGTGGGGACAAGAAATAGACATGATGTCCCATTTACACGTGGAGGAGAGGTTAAGCCTGTGTGGTAAAATTAAAGACAATCTCCACATAAAACTATTAACTTTTTGAGCGCTTAAAGTTGTTGTTCCCATAGTAGGTTTGTTTTGTAAGTGAAGGAAGAGTTTTTGGGTCGATTCAATATGTCGTGGACTCTTTTACAGTATTAAATATATTAGAGCCTATGGTCAGGAGCATGGTTGTCTTCAGCTAAAATCAATGTGACATCGCAATCTATTAATAAATCACGAAAGTAAGCAAGGTTACGGGTGCCAAGGTTGGTCCTAAACCAATTCCAGTTCCAATTCCCATTATCAATTTTGTTTATAATGAGACAGTCTTTGTCAAGATCCAGACGATAGAGCCTATTATATCTAGAGCAAAGGGGAGTCTCTAACCAAATGTCTTTCCATAAGGATTTGGTTCCATAACCAGCTTTATATCTAAAGAGTTAGAAGGGATAATACCTTCGTTTGAAAGATAGGTTCGACGAGCCAACTATATTATCCCAGGTACCCTTAAACTTGCATCCAAAAGAATCGAAACCACCTTCTTGGCCATGAAAAGCTTTAATAACCTTAACCCATAAAGAATTTCGGGAGGAGAGCATCCTCCATCGCCATTTTGAAGAAGAGCGAGGTTAAAAGCTTTTAGACTGTCAATATTTAATCCACCTTTTTCAAAAGAAGCAAGAATGTTTGGCCACTTGACCCAGGTCATTTTCTTGATGTCTTGGGTACTTCCCTAAAAAAATTAGACCGAATTCTTTCCAAGTCGTGGATAACCATTTTCGGGGCTCTGAAAATAGAGAAATAGAAGATACCAAGGCTGCCTAACACTGACTTGATAAGAGTCAAGCGACCCCCCAATAGAGAGAAGGTTAGCTTTCCAAGAAGAGAGCCTCAATTGAAAACGATCAATAACCGTCTTCCAACTAGCAATGGATTTCATGTTAGAACCAATAAGGAGACCAAGGTAGGTGAATGGAAGGATCCCTGAAATACAACCCGCATTGTTAGCCATAAAAGAAACTTCCTCTTCATTGACCCCAATACCATAAATATTAGATTTGTGGATGTTGATTTTAAGGCCCGAGACAAGATAGAAAATGTGGAGAACACGAATAATGTTATCCAACTCTGGCGTTCCACTCTGAAGTAATAATAATGTCATCTGCATAGAAAAGGTGAGAGATATTGATATTAGAGTTATTAATAGTAACACCACTAATCAAACCTTTACCCACTACCGTTAACAAGGATAGAGGCTCTAGAAGAGACAAGGCAAGATTTAATCTAAGAGCACCAATTTTAACCGAAACCGAGCTTGACTAAAATATGATCCAAGAATTTCCAGCTTATAGAGTCGAAAGCTTTTTCAAAGTCCACTTTAAAAATTAGCAGTTTCTTATTCCTTTTTTTATACCACTCTATAATCTCTGAAAGAATTAAAGGACCATCAAGAATTTGACGACTAGTTATAAACGCTGATTGCTCCTTGCTAACAATCTTATCAATTACTTTTGCCAATCGGTTTGCTAAAATTTTAGCAATGATCTTGTAGTGAATACCAATAAGAGATATAGGGCGAAAATCATTAATGAAAGTGGGGTTATTGACCTTTGGAATGAGAGTAAAAAAAGATGAGTTGCCTCCACTAGGCATGGTATTAGAGACGAAGAAGTAGTTAACAAACTCATGGGTGTCTTTTTGAATAGTTCCCCAAATTTTCTTGACAAAAGCAAAGGTATAGCCGTCTCGACCAGGAGCTTTACTACTACCACAATCCCAAATAGCTTCCTTGATTTCCTCAAGAGTGACCTGTCGTTCAAGATTATCTCGGTCCCTACAATTAAGAGTTTGAGAGAAAGGTAGATTAGGGAACACAATATGAGAATCTTGAGCTTGGAATTTGACTTTGTAAAATTGTAGGAGAGCATCCTTTATCGTACTAGGATCCGTGATCCACGTGCCATCCACCATTAAACCATTAATCATCTGATTACGCCTTTTTTGATTGATCAAGCCATGAAAAAACTTAGTATTTTATCACTGCATTTTACCTGCAAATGGAAATAGGAGCAAATGAGAACTAACCAATCAATATCGAGAAAAAGGAGAAAATTGGACGTCTATATTGTTCATAATAGCTCATAAACCATGACTCAAACTTGTTGATGAAGGGGGGGTGGGAAGTGTTATGTTTGTTTGTGTGGGGTCTTGGGAATAGCTTAAAACTTTGATGATTTATTATAGGGAAAGGATTATATGCACTTTTGTTGCCCCGGCCTGTATATTTTCTAAAAGGGCACGGATTTGCTGACGGCCTACGCCTTCTGAAGACGGTACTCATTTTTAGGCCTCCCTTCTATTTCTCATTTTATTCCTCCACAGCCCCCCACAATCCCCCGTACCTTTCAAACGCTGCCTTCCCACTTAATCTGTCATACCAACCCTACTATCGCACCAGTATAATTTAAAAGCACCAATCTTCAAATTACCTCGTTCCTTTCCACAGATCCTTTCCCCCCTCCCAATCCCCCCCATCAACCTACCACCAGCACGAACCATCGCAGGTTGCCACCTAGAAGCGCTTTGCTATTTGACCTCGTGAATGACTGGTTAATTGAGTTTATCAGTGTGTACTTTAAAAACCACAAATCAAAGATCATGTTATCGCGCCTCATCTACAAATAACGTGTTGTCGAAGGCAATTAATCATTTATAAGCTCCAATCCTGCAGCCCAACACACCCCTTTTAAACTCATTACATATTTACGGTATTAGTCCACACTAACCTTACTTTCAACTCCGTACCAACTCAGCCTTACCGCTCAAATTCGTTCCGATACTTTCAACAATGCACCCACCCACCCAATACCTCATCCACATACCCCAGCACACTAACACATCATGCTCCATTCACACCTCACTATCCACCGCCCCACACCACTACAGGCACACACAAACAACAACCGCCATCCGTCTAAACCCCCGCAAGGTCAAAATCGAACAATAGTTTCAACAACAAACGAAGTACTAGAACCCCGAACTATCATACCACCCCCCCCAAACCAACCTTCTCTTAATCTTCACAGCGCCCAAGTGGCATATAACCCCTGCACCCTACAACATCTCCGCCACCACCCTGCAACACACACAGCCACACATCATTTACAAGTCCACAAGCCACCACCCATCACCACACATCGCACTCCTCACACCAAATCCTCAGACCCGCACCCACATCCTACACACATCAATCCCCGAGCCCCCTCCCCCACCACACAGACCATGTCACCACCACAACTTCCGAGCACCAAGAGCATCACACACCAGACACATCTCACCACCCTCTATTTCCCCCCCCCCCCTCCCCCCTCCTCCACCCCAAACCCCTCTCCCTCACCCACCCCCGCACCTAACCAAATCCCCACCACCCATACCACCAAACGCCCCCCAAACAACACACCACCCCCTACCCCCCCAACAACCCCCCCACACAACCCCCCTCACCACCCTCCCTCATAACAACCAACACCCCCCCCACCCCTGACCCTCAAGCTCCACTCCCACCCAAGCCACGAAAATCCAACCTCTCTAATCTTAAGCTCCCGGACACTGCATTACGATGTCCCGCAACAACACTTTATAAACAACGTTTACGTACGTTCCCGTACCAAAGCGCCTTCCTCCACCCTCGTAGTGCTTTCCCTCCTTCCAACGCACCATACCCCCGGCTAATGAAAGTTCCGCCACCCCCCCCCTACCCCCAGAACTTTACTCGACCACATCACCCTGCAATCTCTATCAACTCAAACTGCCAACCCCTATTCCCCCAATCCCCCCCCTCTGAACCTCCCCCTCCCCCAATTTACACTTAATAGAATTCCGCCCTCGGGACAATAAAATCACTGAAACTACAACATAACCTAAATTAACAACAAAATACTTCATATAATAAGCGTAATTCGATTAAAAAAACAGATAACAAAAATAACCTGATATAAACGAATCAAAGAAACAGTTGATAGATCGATCAAGTGGAAAAAAAATAGAGCGATCGATAGAAGGAAACGATCGATGGAAAATAGCAGTTATAGAGAGAGAAAGTAGAAGAGACGAAGGAAACGAATCAACACACACCTCATCTGTGTGTTGAATGAGACAAAAGTAAAAAGAAAAGGATTATATACTCGACGTGAAATGACCAAAATATCCCTGCAGTGTAAAATCACATCATAATCTACATTCGTTAGAATGATTTAGCATGGGAAGGTGGGAGATAGGATCCCCTGATCCTATAATGTTTTGATACCCAAATGAACTTATAATCTAACTTATAAGATACTGGATTTTAAGTAAGTGATTATTGGCATAAATGTATAAGCAAAATGAATATTAGATATTAATGGGGTAGATTGTGTATACACTTTAGGCTATAATACAAATTTGGTGCGAAAAATGACTTCATTTTGCACAATTTTTTCGTGTGTGCGTTTTCGTAGTAAAGAGCAGTAATAAAGTTCAATGCAAAATAATACATAAAGAGTATGAAGTTCTGTAAAGTGATTACAACTTGACACTTAATAAAAAACAATAAAAATACATCAAAATGTGATTTGAATTAATAACACAAAATTTAAAAATATGATGAAATTAGATCATAAAAAAATAGATAAAAAATATTTCAATTTAAAAATAAAAGTAGTTTTTTAATTGAAAAGTGACACATGTCACTCTAAGATGTGGTTTCATAAAATGAAATGGATGGATCAAGATTACACAGACAACTTTATATTTTACATAATAAGTAGTTAAAAGTCTTAATATTTTAAGTCTTTAAAAATAAAATGTCCTGAAAAAAATATAGATAAAGCGCCAATGTTTCTCCCTTGATGTTTGACACTTTAAAAGATATTCACGTGACTTAATAACAATTGTAGAAAACGTAGAGGGTTGACACGTTAAAAGATATTCACGTGACTTAATAACATTTGTCGAAAACGTAGAGGGGTGATATGTTTTCGTTTTAAAACTTAAATTACTCGTATCAAATAACCGATCAAGTGTGATGTAATATGAAAAACGTCAATAATAAATCTACAACAATAATGACAGTAGAAAGCATGAAACAAAACATATCAACACAAAGCACAAATAAACACAAAGCAAATATAAATTAAAAAAATAAGTAAAAGAGAGATCAAACCGGATACGATGATTTATATTGGTTCGGTGCGAAGCTTCTCCTCGCCTTACTTCACTCCCTGAACTTCCGACACGAGATTTATTTTACTAAGTCAACAAGCTCCCTTCTCGAGGGAGAAAACCTTAAAATATCGTTTACAATTGATGATATCATAAATCAAGACCTAGATGAGATTCTAAATAGAGTGGATGGCACTTGTAGAGAGAAAAAGTAAAATAACATAAAATAGGAGTTCTTACAAATGAACCAACGAACCTCTGTTCATGAGATGGAAGAGCCTTATATAGTATCTCATTATAGGATGTCAAGCCATGCTAGTCCATGGCTAAGGGCCCCCCGGTTAGACTTACACTAACCGAACGATTGACTACGACATCCAATATACTATTTTGGTAGTGACCGAGTCTTTTTTCGATTCCTAACAATCTCCCCTTAAGGGAGGTCACTCTAAATTACAAAAACTTAAGCCTAGCATTCTATGAATGTATTCGGTCTTGCTCGTTGTCACACCCCGACAATGGCGGAAACTCGGGAATGTAACATAATGATCAATCATAACACAAGATACAAAATAGAGAAAACTACATTGCATGTACTCTAAGTGCTATGAAGACCATCAACTTTGAACAAACTCAAGTGATGTCCCAATCGCAACTTAAATCCACAATCTCTTACAATTATTCATATGCCCGCACAGGGGACCATAATCCAAAACATCCAAAACTATAATCAAACATAAGAACAGCATTGCAAGACTCTTCAAATGAAATTTCACGACGGGATACTTCTAAGTCTGCTATAATCACCAAACTAGCTCTTCTTATAAACTTCACCTGAAAATATACGCGAAACGTCCAACAAGAATGTTGGTGAGCTCTAGTAGGTTTTAACCTTAAACCCAAAAGCATGCAAATATTTCAACAGATGGACAATAGTGCTATATGTACAGTGAATATATGGCAAACAACCTTAGCAATCACTCCGCTAATCATAAACCATAAGATGTACACTTTACGCACCTAAAGGGTGTTGGGAATTAAACACTTCAGAGTTAGTACTGCTAAGCTAAGAGTTAGTACTGCCAAGCCAACAATTAGTACTGTTAGAAGAAAATAGTTAGTACCGCTCAAGATTACAACTGTCAGTACTAACTTAAGGCTGTTGAAGAACTTAGTACTGCTAGTGTATAAGTTAATGATGCTGAAGAGTTAAAGCTGCTGCAAAGATAAGAGTGATTCAAGTCAAAGCTGTTGAAGAGACTACAACTGTGTGAAGAGATAAGTATGAGTTATTTTAGGAAAAGATTATTGATTGATAGAAAAGATTTTGTATATCTTTTAGTATGGTAAGTTAGTAATTGTAGTTTGACTATGACTCCTTGTGTTTATAAAAGGAGATCATAACATAGTTAGAAGTAGTAATTCATAGATCAATATTCAGAGAATAGAAGAAGAACACGATTAGTTATTAGGCAAAACATATAGTTGTTTTGTAATTTGTTCAATATAGTGAAAGTTCTGTGTTCATTGTTTGATTGTTTCTTCTGAGTATATAAAGATTAATTCCGCATAGTCTTTATATATACACCACAAGGTTTCTAATCTAGTTGTTTAGATTTATCTAAGCAGAACAAAAGATCCATTCAATTGGAACCAACAAGTGGTATCAGAGCGGGTTGAAGCTTTGATCTAGAAGAAACTATCAAGAAGAATCCCTTACTCACAAGGAAGAGATGGCTCCTATGGCTCTTTCAGACTCTGAGGTAAAAACTTGTTCAAAAACATGTCTGAAAAACTATGAAACTCTTAAACTCATTATATGATCAATAGTTGAGAATAGATTTAAATAAGTCGGTAATCTGCTTAGATAGTTTATAAAAAGGGTTTAGCTTCAGGAAAAAACAACTGTTTTTTTTATAAGAATAATTAAAGTATGCTTTGTGACAGATTGTTGTTTCTTAAAAGAGATGCGTCATTTAATAATTTGATATAAATGGATCCTTAAGAAACCAGGTAGAAAGACTTAAAGAAAAAAAAGAGATAATCAGTTTAAAATTGACAACTTTGAAAATGCCTCTAAAAGTTTGGATCAATTGATTGGAAATCAAATATCTGATAACAATAAAAAGGGTATAGGATATAATGCTGTTCCCCCTCCACTTACAGGCTTGTTTGCACCTCCTAGTATTGATTTATCAAACTCAGGACTTGAGAAATTTAAACAACCTGAATTTGAAGGATATGGTGTTAAGGTAAATAAGGGTGTTAGTGAAAATGTCTCTAAAGAAGTTAAGAAAACTTCAGATGCTCCAATAATTGAAGATTGGGTTTTTGATTGTGATGAAGATGAGACTGTTGTGTTAGAATCTCTTAATGTTCAAAAACCTAAGCAAGCTGATCAACTGGAAATTTTTAGCAAAACCCTAGGAACAAAGTATAAGTTAGAAACCTAAATGCCTAAAAAATTTGAGCTATGATTTTAGGTTACACCAAAAGCTTGTTTTGTGTGTGGGAGTTTTAACCATCTAATTAAAGAACTGGTGATTTCATTATAACAAAGGAGGTACAGGGAAAACCTGTTTGTGAACATGTGAAAAGGGATACTGGCAAGGGAAGTTAGACCAGTTTGGACTAATGCAAGAGGTCAATCATCAAAAATTCATAATTCATAAAGAAAAGGAATTTTGCTCAACAGCAGTTTTTTAACCAGTCTGGGGCCTAGTACACATTTAGACTGCTCAGCAAAGCTTTTCATTCAGAACTACAACACCATTTTATGTGCTGGGTCTAGGTCATTCAAATACTGATAAGTAAACCTCTGTAAATTTTACCAAACCAAGGACAAATGCTTTTCAAAAAGTCACATTCACCGTTAAGAAGACCTTTTTTACAATACCAACAAAACCAGCAGCTTAAAAACTAGAAATTTGAATAACAAAGTTAATACTGCTAAGGTAATTTCTGTTAATACTGTTAAAGGAAAAAGAATGACAAGTGTTGTTGGGGAACAAGGGATAAATGCTGTTAAGCCTACAGCATACGTTGGGCATGGAGACCTAAAGTAAAAGAATAAAATCATAGTCTACAGGGACAAGAATTTTGGATCATGTATTTGTAAGCAATTTAACTATGTTGATCCAACAGGTAGAAACAAGTCAGTAATGGCCTGGGTTCCCAAGAGAAATTAATTCTCTTATGACATGTATAGTTAGTTCTGCTAATTATACTTGATACTGCTATGTTAGTATTGCTAATTATTTTCTATGTTGTTAGACTAACATTAGCAGTTATAAAGTAGTATAGTTGATTTGAGGAGGACTTTGATGAGAACTTTGATGATAGAATGGATGGTCTTTTAGTGTTGGTTTTACAACCACACAACAAATGGTGCGATCAATTCACCAGCTTACCATGCAAAGAACAGCGTATCCTTAAGCAAACGTTTGTGGTAAAGACTTTTCAAATCCGTTTATGATGACAATTTACCAAAAATTGTAGGGTTGTCAACTCTCCTTGCTTCACAGCAAATAGTTGGCTAGTCCAGGATCAAACAGTTTCTAGGTAAAAAGACTATAGAGTCCAAACTGTTGGATAGCTTGATAAGTTTGCTAAAAACTATATGTTACAATTGCACCATAAATTTTAGCAATGAAGCATTGGCTATCCAGGGCAAACGGGCAACTAGTAAAGAACATCAAATCCGGTATAAGGCTGTAGTTAGCCAAAAACTAAAAGTCCCAATGATCCATCCTCTCTCAAAAGGTTACACCTAGAAGTGAAAGACAGTCTGAAACTTATAGAATTGATGGGATTGTGTACCAAATTGACTGATAAGTTTCCCATTTTGAAAAATGCTACTTAAACGATCTAAGGAGTCTCATGCACGAGACTCTAACAAAGTTGATGAAGAAAGTCGAAAGAATTGGAAAACAACTCGATTATGCTTTCTGATCTAAAAGAGTAATTTGATTTCAGAGGATCCCGTCAAACAGGGAGGATGGAAGAAACAGAAAATGCTGAGTGGAGTATGAACTATGAGTCAGGTCTGATATTTAAAGAGATACAAGAATGATGCTTTGGTGAAGTAAATACTGCTTAGTATAAAAGCTATACTTGCTAGTGTTAAGTTTGTACAAGCTGGGGATATATTTTCTAGAGCTGAGAGAAGTTTATTAACTGAGTTGGGGGGGTTCAAGTTAGTTACTTTAGTATGGCTAGACCAAACTTATTATTGCTAAGGTGACCGTTATACTGTTGGCCATAACAAAAATTAATTTAAGAGCCGTTTGAGATAGTTTTTGCCACAACCTAGCTATAAGGTATTCATGATAAGCTCAAATCTTTACATCTCACAAATAATTCCTATAAAATCAACTTTTCATCCATCAAAATGGAAAATTTGGAGTTTGCGACAAAGCAAAATATTGTAAATTGGAATAATATCTTGCTGGTGAATACTGAAGCAAAAGATTCTGAAGTCTGCAAGATTACAAAGCAGATGGAAGTTCAAGCTTTCGTGAGACATTCAAAGCAATTGTTAGAAAGACTTATAGACAAGATTTAAAGTAAACTCTTACATCTTGGTTCAAGAAAATTTAAAGATCATCCAATTGAGGTCGATTCAAGATCGATGGGGAGAGCTTGAATACGGATAGATATTTTGATCCGAATGAAGAAGACATGACATATGGTTGAATCACAATATTAAGAGTTACTGTGATGGAAATTGAATGAAAACATGGTGTCATGATATCTTTAATTCTAGAATGAATACATCAATACGATCAACATGTAGTAGAAAGAAGTATCCACTGGAAAGAAATTTTGGAAAAGATGATCAACTAGATTCACCTCTCACAGGAGTTAACACATCTGGAAGTGATGAGAATAGTATGAAACTATAAGATTTGATTGCTGATTTGAAGGGTTGCTGAAAAGTTTTGAAGAATGGTTGCTGCAAAGATCAAAAAGGAGATGATTTGAAGAATTGTAGTTCAAGAATAATTTGAAGAAGTTTTATTTACAACATCCTCAGGAAGCTCAAATGGAAGACACTTAAAGAAACTTAAAGTTCACAAGTGAAGATCAAGTTAGGGGAGGATTGTTGGGAAATAGATTGTAAAAGACTTAATACTGGTAGTATAACAGTTAAGTCTGGTAGTATTAGTTAGTTCTGGAAGTACTAAGTTAATACTGGCAGTACTAAGTTAAGTCTGGCATTACTAAATTTAGTACTGGTAGAATAGCAGTACTATAGTTAGTACTGGTCGTATTTAGTTAAGTCTGTTTTAGTTAAGTCTGTTTATATAACAGAATAGTAATAGTTATCTTAGAGATATCTTAGGAGATATCTTAGGAAAGGATATGCATTATCCTTTCACACGTTTGTAAAGCCCATTAGGGTTTCCTTGGTGTATAAAAGGAACCCTACGGCATAGAGTTTCATATATGTAATAGAAGCATTGAAGCTTAATAGAAATCAATAGCAAAATTAGTATCATTGTTCTTCTTATTTCTTGTGTTAAGATTCCGCATTAACACTTGATATTCATAGTCAGTGTCTCTCACATAGTTAATTTGGATTTATTCAAGTTAGCTATTGTCTTACAAAGGCTATATAGATCCAAGACCAAGGACCTTCAAGTTGGAGCACTAATATTAGGGCAGGACCTCACACAAACTTGGGTAGGCGTACCCATCCGCTCTAATAATCACACAAATACTAGGTAGGCGTACCCATCCGATCCAAACAATTACATAATATTCACATAGAAGTCATAAGCACATATCTTGTCCCAAAAACAAAACCACATTTCGCACAAATCAATTCAAAATATTTCAAAACACATTTGAGTATCATTTTTCCCCTACGGAAAAACTAGTAAAAAGTGGGGCTACGAGAACTCACCTCAAGCAAGTCTTTAGCTACCCAATCTCAATCACACAAGCAAATGCAACGACGCCCGTACACGACCTAGTCCAGTTAATGTCCCAATTTAATCATCCATTTCTAAAACAATCTTCACGTTTGATGCATAGAGTTTAGACGCGTTGTACAATTTCTCAAAACATTTTAGTTGTGTGATGGTTGACGACTTATCTCCACAATCATATCAATCTCATTCTCCGATAATACATACTTATACTATTTAGCGTAAATAGATAAGTAATATAATAAATATTTATAATTATTAATTATAAATTTATAATCGACAAGTCCATTCGGTACACCTTAGACACTTTAAAATAATCATTATGCGGTTGGAAATGAAACGTTTACTCATAATAAACACATTAGAGAAGTTTCGAGAAAAATTATATTTTTCGTCTTTTAGTTAATTTATTAAATAAATAAAATAATTAAATATTATCTTATTATTTAAAATCAAAAATCATGTTTTTAAGAAAATTTATAAGTATAATTTTTTTATGAAATTTTAACATGACCTGTACATGTTAGATATTAGAAAAAGACTCGGTCACCCCGTGTATTTTACTGTTTATTATAGCTCGTAGCTGAATAGTTAATATTACGTTTTTCGGTTTTAAGTCGGGTACGAATACCCGGTATATTGTAAGTACTATATATAGCCTCTTCCAACTTTGGAAAAGGTAAGCTAGTTATTATTTCATTTACAAATAAACACATTTTCTCTCTCTAGAATATTCTCTCTAGTGTTTTTCTCTCTAGAAACTAGCCAAATCCAAGAATCGACCCCGTGTTATGATATAGGACATACCACAATTGGTATCAGAGCAATAGGGATGATTAGATCGTGTGTATGTGCGATTTCTTGCTTGATTTAAATCGAAAAGTGTACCTTTGAAGGCACTAGCTTGTTTT
>BQNB010064098.1:3753-35442 GCA_026074375.1 Tanacetum coccineum | reverse complement strand
ACATCGACACAGCTCTAGAAAATGCGTTAGATCAATGATATTAAAATAAGATTCACATATGTAACATTGTTGTCTTTTTCCACTATGTCTGTTTTATATGTTCTGGCAATTCTTTTCTGAACATATATTCACTTGCTTTTTCACGTATGGATTTTCTCTCTCGTTCTGTTTGAGTTTCCTCACCAAAAAGCTTTGTGTAATGATACTCTTTCAAGAACAATAAAGAGGTACTCTTATTTTGAATAACACTTGATTTTTCAAAATTCAATAGATGCTCTTTATATTCTTAAAGCGTTTTGTGAAAGAGTAACACTTTGACCACAATTATTACTTTTTGACAGAATTTTGAGATTTTGCAAGAACCACTTGTGAAAGTTTTCAAAACTCTAAAACGTTTTTGTTATATAAAACAGATGGTCACTATGCCACTGATGCGGTTTCGATTGCTCTAGACAGGATGTAGCTTCGATCGCTGGAGCGATTTTTGATAAAAATCTTTGACTTTTTCAAAAAATATTTTTCTAAAAAATATTTCTTTTAAAAAACTTTGTGATTTTCTTTAAAAATAATGAGATTTTGAAATGATCACAGACAAAGTAAATCGTTTTTCCACTTTTTTTTTACGAATCCATCTTTTGTTTTAAGCATGTGAAACACATTTTACCAATTATTAGCACATTCAATGAAAAATATAGCTAATAGGTAATGTATTCTTATATTGATACCGGATGGTCACTAAGCCACTAACACATTCTAAAATTTAGAAAACGGTCGAAACCGGATGCAACTTAGATCGCTGGCGCGCGTAAGAGAACAAACCACCAGGGAAACTGTTGTTCAAATCGCTAGAATGAATGACCAAACCGCTACTCATACGTGAATCAAACCGCTGAAAGCTAAATCAAACCGCTAGGATACTATGAACAAATATTGATCAAACCGCTAGTGTAACATACCAAATCGCTAATGCTTGTGAGCTCAAATCGCTATTACTTTGTGATCAAACTGTGAAATAGTAGCCTACAATTTTGTGTCAAAACGCTATTGTAACACCCCTAAAATGGATCGCAACGGAATATGGGTCTGAGGGTGGTACTTCATAGATCAATAACACAAGATATACATAAGAACGACCCAAAATTCGTTTAAAAACCGATACATTGGATTTAGCAAAGTGTTTGTTACAAAAAGCCCGAAGCTTTACTAGTTCAAAATACAAATTACAAGATTCTAGTCCATAACAAATGTTCCCAAAATGTAATGCAACCAAATCTTTAATGCATGACTTCCAAAATAACGACCACCAATGTATCCCTTGTCTTGTACCTTACTGATCTCCTGAGAAACATTGCTTAAAACGTCAACATATTGTTGAGTGAATTCATAGGTTTATAAAATGTATAATGTAGGACCGCAATATTTCCCCATGATAATGCAATAGATGCAAACATCATAAAATGTAATTACATTTTCCTAAGCTCATGACACTAAAGCTCGACATGTATGTAATGCAATATAAATTGTCAACATTGCCCATGATGATGTTCTAACCCGCAACATCTTATGTCCGACATGGTATACGTTCGTTGTCCGACAAACCGACACAGTGAGCATGACTCACCCGAACGGGGATGTCAATCCCAAATAGATCTATTTATAACATTCGCGCTCACAACAAGTAATTGATAGTTCATGATAATGGGCTTAGAGGGTTATCGCTACTTAGGCAAACACGTTATCATAATGTAAAATGTCCACTTGCGTCCAATTGTAAAACATGCATATGTTTCTCACCCCAAAACTTGTAAATCATTAAAATGTAAAATGTGGGGCTATGAACTCACCTCGAGTGAATGAATGTCATGTATATCACAGAAAATGTGTCAGATAAACGCCAAATGCAACCTAATTAATTATAGGCCGTATAAGTACTAAGCACTTTGAATAACTACTACCATATATAATTCTATATAGCTACATCACCATCTAACCATTTTAGTGAAATTATATTTATAAAGTAAAAATGTTTATAAATATCTCTTAAGTGAAAACGGCGTAACATTCTCGTTTTCAGTCCGTTTCTTATATTTCTTATGTCCATGCTTTCGTATTAAGACGAGTTATCAAAATATTACATTTTCAGTATTTGAGTCCCCTGGTGAACAGTGGTTTTTTACTGTTCATATACTTTTAAAAAATTAGTCGTCGTAAATGTCGTATTTTATTCGTTTTAACTCCGTTTTTAGTGATTCTTTCGAGCACGTTTTTGGAATTACAAGTTCTATCAAATTAATGATGTTTTCAAAATATATATATATCTGATGTGAAGAGTAACTTTTATAAAACTAGTTTTATAAAAGTATTTATTATCGTAAACTTGTGTAATTCATAACTCCTTCGTTATTGATCCTAAAATTACGATTCTTAATGTTTTGAAATCCTAAAAATATGTATTTTCTGAGAAAAATAATCATTTGTATATATCAGAGGTGAGTCTTAAAGAGTTTTTATAAAATTTCTTTTATAAACGCGTTTATTATCGCGTAACTTGTAAATTACGTATCTCCTTCGTTATAAATCGGTTTTTAGAGTTTCTTACCTGTTTGGAATCCTCCTGAGATGTAGTATTTTATAAAAATATAAAATCAATAGGTTATATTTCGAATTTTAACAGCCCCTTTTTGATCATTTTCTCAAAATGTGTTTAAAAGTTATTTTTATAACTTTTTTAGTTTAACCACTTTGTCACAAGTCCATTACAACCATTTATACCATGTGTCTTATGTACTTAGGATCCCTAGTTCATCATTTATCCAAATATTGTCCAAGAATCACAAGATCTATATGTCTAAATACCTATTTGTCCATAATCTTTAATAAGTATACTTTTTAGGTAACTAGTTTATATATACTTTTTATACATAAACCACACATGTACAATACTTATACATCCATTATAACATGATATTAACATCCATATGTCATATATAAAAGTGTACCAAATCATAAACAAGTGTAAAAATCCATTTTTATAAGTAAATAAGTTCTTAAATGGTGATTAACTATACAAACATTATATATGCACAAATCATGAAAGTACATAGATTAAGGTTTTTAGGTAACCTTAATATGAAGTGCGGTGATGAACAACAAGATCTAAACCCTTGTTTAGCAAACAAACCCTGCTTTCAAGTCCTTGAAAACCCTAAAACCAAATGAAACCCTAATCTTGCTTTTTCTTTGCTTAACACTTGTAAACCCCAAACCAAACCTTCTAATCACCTTGGGATATCTTAGATATGTTATAGGAGTGCTTGTAAATATTGTAATTAAAATTTGTATGGATGGTTTATGTGCTTTGTTTTTGGCCGTGGCCTATAGGGAGAGAAATAAAGGGTTTTTGTGTTGTTTTCACCTTAGAAATGAGATGTGTATGTGTTTCTATCTAGATAAGGCATTATATACTTCTTGGACTTAGTCAAAGACACCAAGAGGATTTCTAGAGATAGTTGGTCAAGTACTATTAGGGCAAGTAAGGAAAAAGAGTCCTTGGTTCCCTAAGAGTGAGATCATCCCATGAATTCTAGGAATGTGATTTGAACTTAGATAATATCTTTGTATTTCTTATCCTATATCCGGCCATAGATGTGTATGTATAAGATATTTTTGTAATTTTTGAGTATTGGGTATAATTGTGGGTATTTGTTGAAGCGTAGAAAAGTTTTGGTGGCTCCGGGTATGCCTAAACGTATTTTATCGCGAAACGTAAACACTTTACGTAACCAAATAAAATAAAATGAACAAAGTTAATAATTATCCTCAAAATAATTACTTAACACTTTCTTGATGTAAACATTTAATTGTTTGATGCCCGTTTACATTGAACGATAATTTTTAGCTTACGCGATTTAACTTAACGATTACGATTTAAAAGCAAACGCGTACAATAGTAAAAATAAATAGTGAATTTATTGACGTCGTAAATGAACCTAAAACACGGGGTGTTATAGCTACTCTAATAGTATCAAACCGCTATTCGAATAGTATCAAACCGCTAGCTCTTTAGGATTAAATCGCTAGAGCTTTAGGATTAAATTGCTATTCATGAGAAACAAACCGCTACTTTTGAGTTACAAGCCGCTATTTTCAAAGTGACAAACCGCTATTTTCAAAGTGACAAACATCTATATTCAAACTTTAAACCGCTAACTTCAAAAATAATCCCAGAAAATAAGTTCAAAATAACCTGTTTGGTAACACAAATAAGCTAATGAATAAAGATCTAAGCTATTTATAATGATCTAATCACCAAAACAAATCCTAAATCTATAATGAAATAAAAGAAAGAAAAGAAGCCGAAAGTTAAAATGAGCTATAATCCAACCGAATAAGCTTCTAATAAGTTAACCACGAAAATAAATCACAATCCACCCCTTGCCGACTGATACCACATGTTACCCCAAATATTATCCATAACATAATCGATTAATGTAACAATCCACGTTTTCACGTCATTTTACGTCAATAAATATTCAACTAATTATTTTAAACTCTTACGCGTTCACTTTTAATTTTTAACGTTTGGTTAAATCGCGTAAACGGACATCATACAAATAAAAATTTAGGTCAAGCAAGTGTTATAAAATTATTACGAGGATAATTTATTACTTTTTATCGGTTATGTAAAACGGTTACGGTTCGCAATAAAATACATTTAGGCATACACGGAAGCACCAATACCCATCTATACTCAAACAAATACCTACCATTATGCCCAATACTCAAAAATTAAATCGTTTTACACTTATAAACACCCATGGGGCCGGTTATACTTGTATAAACACCAAACAGTTATGACTTTTCTTACTAAAGATTATACCATGTGCTTAAAGTACCATACTTACACAATGTCACCTCTAATTACATTTAATCAAGCACTCTCTTGTCCTCCTCCTAGGGAGGAGGAGAGCACATTTACTTAAACCACTAAACCACCCTTTGATCACATGGTTTAAGCTAGGTTGTTTCTACATTTCTTTTAGCTATAAAAGGCAAGTCATAGGAAGTCTTCCACTCTTTACAATTACAAGTAAACAAAACACACAAACACTCTCTTTTTACTCCTATAACCTACGGCTTAAATTTATTATTTAGGGTTCTTATAACTTTGATTCTAGCAAGGTATTAAGCATACAAGTGTTCTTTGGTATAATATCTAAGGTATATCAAGGTGGTTTGGAAGCTTGGGTGTTGATTATACAAGGATTTATATCAAGAAGAAACAAGGGTTTTCATAGTTAGGGTTTTGGATTAGGGTTTGATATTGTGTTCATCATCTTCCTACACTCTTCTAAGGTCTTCATAAACCTAATCTCTTCAAATTATTCATTTACATATTTTATATACATGTTATGTTGTTAATCACCACCTAGGGTTTATATTTATGAGTTTATAAAATAAAGTGGACATGTACATAATTCGTATATATATGTAACCATGGTGAAATGATGTTTAAAATGCAAGAACATACTTATTATAAGTGTTGGTTAATTTATAGATTTAGTTTATAAATTAAATTGTTGAAAGTTTATTATTAAAGTTTATACAAAAATAAATATGAGGACATTGTACTTGGACAAGAATGATGGACATGGATTTGAGGACCTAAAATATGTAAGACTTGTGGTATTAATTAATATAGAGGACTTGTACAAATTTAACCAAGTAATAAATTATAAAAACTAGTTTATAATTTATATATATACGATCTGTTTTGAGTATTCTGTTGAGATTTGAAATTTTATAAATTTTGGAAGTATTTTTATACAATAGTACATTTCATAAGGAATCCAAGCATATAAAGAACTCTAAAAATGAAGCTATAACGAAGAAGTTATGATATTTACAAGATTACGATAATTAAATATATAAAAGTGTTTTTATAAAAACTGGCACTGTTTCAGATCTGGTAAAAATATATGGATATTTTATGATGATAGTACATGTTATGAGGATTCCAAGCATATAAGAAACTCAAAAAGCGAAGCTGTAACGAAGGAGATACGATTTTCGTAAGATTTAAAGTTATAAAAATAGTTTTATAAACATATTTTGAATTTACTGTTTTGACTCAGATTTTTATAAAAATAGTGAGTATTTTATTTGAAAATATTATCTCGTCGCGATTTCATACATATAAAGAACAAGCGAAACGGAGTTAAAACGAGTGAGTTATGAGTTTTTAAAGATTTCGGATAAATAGAAATTACAAAAACTAATTTATTTTTATAAACAATTTTCTGAATTTTTATAAAAATAAAACAATCGGATAGAAACTTAAAATATGGTTTACGAGTGTTTTCGGGTCCGTTTGGACTATAAAAACGTTAAGAAATATTGAAGTAACATTTATATAATATTTATATACGTTTTTAACTTTATAAATATTATTTTATAAAACAATTAACCTATTTATATGATACCATTATATAAACGATAAAAGTATTAAATAAAGTATTATTAACAAATAATCAATTGTCGGACAAAAATAATATTTTCCTTTTCGGGTACGAATACCTAAACATTTATTTAACAAGTACGATTTAATTATTGTTTCAACTTTTTAAATTAAACAAAAGCTAGTAGGTGGTGATGTAACTCTATAACTTAGGAGGTTGTATTTATATTAAATGCATTATACTTATACGACCTATAATTAATTAGGTTGCATTCCAGATCGTTTGAGACGATTACTTTGTTGATTTTGCGATAATCACCACTTTCACTACAAGTGAGTTTATAGCCCCTCTTTCACTTGTTTTACATTACTTTACAAATCTCGAGGGAGAATACATGCTCGTTACAACTTGTTTACATAATCATTTACAATCTCTTTTACATACTCTTCTACATATTTGATTTTGTAGCACGTTTACATACACATTTACAAAACTGTTACATGCTCGTTACAAACTCATTTACATGATGGATTACAAACTCGGTTACATGAACGTTTACAAACTCATTTACATGGTTGATTACAAACTCGTTTACACACTCATTTTCATATTGTATGGGATACAATACTTGTTTTCACTTATGGACGCAACAACTTTACTTTGATTTAAATGATTACGGATTAGCTTAAGTTGCATGAACTGTTAATTACTCGGAGGGTAAGCGCGATTGTTTAAGATAGATCTATTTGGGATTGACAATCCCCGTTCGGGTGAGTAGCTCTTACTAGTTTTCAGCGGTACTGGACTAACGAACGTTATACCATGTCGGAGCACGACTGACTTGGTGTCTACAGGGCCAACAACTACATACTCATGAACTCTTACTGTGCCTTAAATAAAGTGGCATATATATAAGTCTACGCCGCAGTTTCATGAACTTAGGGGTGAAATCATAATCACACATGGTGACTATTGTATTGGATACAATGGTCATGCATACTTTACAAATGCTTTGGTCTAACTATACTTAACTTTTTGTGACTATTGTATGGGATACAATAGTCATACACATCTTTGATTCCAACATTTATGCATACATTTTTGTAACTATCATAAGGGTTGAAAAGGTCATGCATACTTTACAAAACTCGGATTCCAACATTTTAGCAAACGCATTTGTGTGGTTTGTGTTTATATGCATTTTAAGAAACCCTATATATTTAAGTTTATGTGTTGGAAGTCTTGTATGGGCGGGACTTGTTACACAGTAAGTTTACATATATATAGTTTTGTGATACACATTTATACTTACAAAAAACGTATGAACTCACCAATTTTATGTTGACACTTTTAACCATGTTTTTCTAAGGTGAAATAGATGCTTGACTTAACTGATGTGCATTGGAGTACAAACTTTATAAGATTACTTTTCAAACGACACGTTTAGAGGTCGTTCTCTCAAGTCTTGTGCAAAGATACATATGAAGTAACGCTCCCGGACATACTTTCCGTTGTGACCCATTTTAGGGGTGTTACAGATTGGTATTCAGAGCCAATGTTATAGAGAACTAAGTTGTATATTTTACATAGACTATAACCGTTTTCACAAACATTGCATCACATCAAACATTTCATGTGCGTACTTACTACTTGCTTACTTGCTTACGTACTATAATATATATATATATGATTGTGTGTGAGTGTGTGTGTGTGTTGTATGTATATAATACTATATATATATATATAAATATATAGTATATATATATAGTATATATAATATATCTATATAAATATATATACATACATACATATATATATATATATGTATGATGTAATGTATAAAATATGTAAGTATATATAATATATATAATAATACATATATATATATATATATATATATATATATATATATATATATATATATACATATATATATATATATATATATATATATATATACTTACCCTACCTTGCGTATATTTTACATTTATTTATATAAGAGCTGTTTATATTATAAATACTAAAACATTTCTCAAGACATGGTAAAGGACGCGATGGTCTTTAAATCTTTTATGATTTTATATAACACCGTTTACATATAATTGAAACACGTCACAATCCCCGATCCCACTAGTTACCTTATCATCTAACCCTGAGTTGGACACCGCCTCATACTATCGAAACACCTACGTCATCTTGACCCATCTTACCTAGTGAAACCTAAGTTGGGACTTTCTTTCTTCAACTCTATTTCCTATAGGATTTCATATTCATACTTTCTTTTAAATTTTCGCTGAACTATGTGGATTATTTTAAATTTATTGTTGGGAATATTACACCCACGACAAAGGATCACACAACGAATAACCAAACAAGTAAGAACAACAAAGAACACAAACAAGGGTTACGGAAGATAAATAGCGAAAAGTAAATCGACACAAGATATAACGTGGTATCCACGACAAGGATAGTCGTGGCAGTCCACGGGATCAAACCAGAGAGATATTATCAAGCTCTTGCCACACTGCACGGTCATGCCCAACTGCACGACCCGTGCTAAGCTGCACGGGGTACAAACAGACACACTCAAGATACAATGAGACACACACACACCCAGGTCCAAGTTTACAATTACAATAATATGGATATTTATAAGTCTGAAACTCCTCTTTAGTTTACTTATCTTACCGATGTGGGATAAGCCTTCACAACTCAACAATCTCCCACTTGAAGACTGGTCACTTCACTCCTCTCTGTCTCAAGTAATCTTCGTAAACTTTAAACCACCTTCCCTTTAACAATGCTACTGCTCTGACCTTCATGTACCGCCGAACATACGGAACACGCCACTAACCAAACACATGGCTAGGAGACTTTCGATACAAGCTATCCTGAACTAACATCATTAAACTGGGAATAACCTCTCTATCTCTCTGGTAAGACACCATCCCCCGTTCTCAATTCTCTGCTTGTTTATGCAATTGCCTAATCTAATAGAAAAACTTAATATAGATTTGTGATTACAAAATTGAGATGCTTCAACTCTCAATATCCTCACAAAACTCTCTCACAAGTTTTATCACCTCTCTTTGGATTATACAACGTCCATAAACTAGACTGACTCACTTGACTGTTGCTACACTAACTGTAAGCACATAACCAAGCACGTGCTTCTCGGAGCATCAATCCTTCATCTGTTCCACTCTCCTCGAAGCTCTCACTATTTTCGGACCCCTCACTTGTATCTGAGCTCCCACCTAGGCTCTAAGTGATTTTTGAACTTAACCCATGCTCTGTAATCTTCTCTGGAATGTCTACTAACACCTCTTGACTCTGTCGATATTTAACTTCACGTCTTCTGCCATTGTTTATCGTAACCCGCAATGTCAATTCTACCATCGCTGTGTAGAATATGGTAGAATTTGACGAACCAAACACAAAGTCTTTGTTTTTCTCATGATGGCCTCCTCCAAGTTGTATGATTCATTCTTCTCGAACCTCGGCTCTTGATACCACTTGTTGGGAATATTACACCCACGACAAAGGATCACACAACGAATAACCAAACAAGTAAGAACAACAAAGAACACAAACAAGGCTTACGGAAGATAAATAGCGAAAAGTAAATCAACACAAGATATAATGTGGTATCCACGACAAGGATAGTCGTGGCAGTCTATGGGATCAAACCAGAGAGATATTATTAAGTTCTTGCCAAACTGCACGGTCATGCCCAACTGTACGACCCGTGTTAAGCTGTACGGGTTACAAACAGACACACTCAAGATACAACGAGACACACACACCCATGTCCAAGTTTACAATTACAATAAGCGGGATATTTATAAGTCTGAAACTCCTCTTCAGTTTACTTATCTTACCGATGTGGGATAAACCTTCACAACTCAACAAAATTATCTATCAAACTCATGTGTCATGAAAACTTCGTTGATTTTATTTTAACTCTCTAATTATTTATGTAAGCCACTCCTTAAACTATTGTAGCCTTTCAAATATTCTTACAACGACTTTATGAACTATTTAGCTATTGTCTTATAAATTATCGTACGGTCATCTCACAAATCATTTTGTTGTCCTCTTATAAACTACCTTGTTTTCTTATCTTGCGAATTATTTTCTCACACTGTAAACTATTTTTGATACTACTTTATACATAACACTATTTTGACGAAAATGAGCATCGCATCGTTAGCCCTCAAATATACATAGCCTGATCACCTATGTATAATTGAGGAAGAACCATGCCATGCTGAGAGTAGTCACCATAAAACTTTTGTCAATAATCCATTTTTACTTACATCTTTGAAAAGCAAAGTTTTGTGTGCATATTCATAAAACGCGTTTACTTCGAGAAATCGAATTAGTAACCATAGCAACTAAGTAGACCCTTACTCCACCTTACTACATAGAGTTGACATCACCTTACGCTAAATCCTCTCTCAAAAAGTCAAGACGCATTACTAGTCGCCCTAGGACAATTCGCCACCAAGTTTGCTCGCCATTAAGGAATTCACTAAATCACCCATTCAACGGCGACACAATGCCATAGAACTTAGTATTGGTAATGCCATCATAGGTATAAAGTCCGTTATCACCATAGAAAGGAGAATGTTATAACTAACGCTTTAAGCATAAAGGAACGGATAAGACCACTAGGATTCAAACTTTAGTCATTACAATAAATTTGAAACTCGAACGTTTAAGCTGAGGCAATTAAGGAGGAAAATGTCAAGGATGAAAAAGCTTAAGTGGTATATACAATGATTTAAAACCCGTCCCAATGAGACTCTGTATATTAAAAAAACAAAATTTGTTACCACGTTTTTGGAGGATTAAAAATAAGTAATCCACAACAAGTAACCACACCTCTTCACCAACACCATTCCGGAAGGCAACTCAACCTGAATTTTAAGACGAAATTCTTTTAACATGGGGAGACTGTAACAATCTGTGTTTTCATGTCATTTTACATCAATAAATATTTAACTAATTATTTTAAACTTTTACGCGTTCACTTTTAATTTTCAACGTTTGGTTAAATCGCGTAAACTAAAAATTAACATTTAACGTAAACGGACATCATACAAATAAAAGTTTACGTTAAGAAAGTGTTATATAATTATTACGAGGATAATTTATAACTTTTCATAAGTTATTTTTATCGGTTACGTAAAACGGTTACAGTTCGCAATAAAATACATTTAGGTATACACGAAAGCACCAATACCCATATATACTAAAACAAATACCCACCATTATACCCAATACCCAAAAATTAAACCATTTTACACTTATAAACACCCATGGGGCCAATTATACTTGTATAAACACCAAATAATTACTACTTTTCTTACTAAAGATTATATCATGTGCTTAAAGTACCATACTTACACAATGTCACCTCTAATTACATATCATCAAGCACTCTCTTGTCCCCTTCCTAGAGAGGAGGAGAGCACATTTACTTAAACCACTAAACCACCCTTTGATCACATGGTTTAAGCTAGGTTATTTCCATATTTCTTTTAGCTATAAAAGGCAAGTCATAAGAAGTCTTCCACTCTTTACAATTACAAGTAAACAAAACACATAAACACTCTCTTTTTACTTCTATAACCCACGACTTAAATTTATTATTTAGGGTTCCTATAACTTTGATTCTAGCAAGGTATTAAGCATACAAGTGTTCTTAGGTATAATATATAAGGTATATAAAGGTGGTTTGGAAGCTTGGGTGTTAATTATACAAGGATTTATATCAAGAAGAAACAAGGGTTTTCATAGTTAGGTTTCAGATTAGGGTTTGATATCTAGGGTTTGATATTGTGTTCATCATCTTCCTATACTCTTTTAAGGTATTCATAAACCTTAATCTCTTCAAATTATTCATTTACAAATTTTATATACATGTTATGTTGTTAATCATCACCTAGGGTTTATATTTATGAGTTTATAAAATAAAGTAGACATGTACATAATTCGTGTATATATGTAACCATGGTGAAATGTTGTTTAAAATGCAAGAACATACTAATGGTTAATTTATAGATTTAGTTTATAAATTAAATTGTTGAAAGTTTATTATTAAAGTTTATACAAAAATAAATACGAGGATATTGTACTTAGACAAGAATGATGGACATGGATTTGAGGACCCAAAAAATGTAAGACTTGTGTTATTAATTAATATAGAGGACTTGCACAAATTTAACCAAGTAATAGATTATAAAAACTAGTTTATAATTTATATATATATATATATATATATATATATATATATATATATATACACACGCGCGATCTGTTTTGAGTATTATGTTGAGATTCGGAATTTTATAAATTCTGGAAGTATTTTTATATAATAGTACATTTCATAAAGAATCCAGGCATGTAAAGAACTCTAAAAACGAAGCTATAACGAAGAAGTTTTGATATTACAAGATTGCGATAATTAAATATTTTTATAAAAGTAGTTTTATAAACACTGGCACTGTTTCATATCTGGTAAAAATATATGGATATTTTATGATGATAGTACATGTTATGAGGATTCCAAGCATATAAGAAACTTGAAAAACGAAGCTATAACGAAGGAGATACGATTTTCGTAAGATTTAAAGTTATAAAAATAGTTTTATAAACACATTTTGAATTTACTTTTTTAACTCAGATTTTTATAAAAAAAGTGAGTATTTTAATTTTAATAGATTATCTCGTCGCGATTTCATACATATAAAGAACAAGCGAAACGGAGTTAAAACGAGTGAGTTATGAGTTTTTAAAGATTTCAGATAAATAGAAATTACAAAAAATAATTTTTTTAATAAAATTTTTTCTGAATTTTTATAAAAATAAAACAATTTGATAGAAACTTAAAATATGGTTTACGAGTGTTTTCGGGTCCGTTTGGACTATAAAAACTTTAAGAAATATTGAAGTAACATTTATATAATATTTATATATGTTTTTAACTTTATAAATATTATTTTATAAAACAATTAAACTATTTATAATTAATTAGGTTGCATTCCAGATCGTTTGAGATGATTACTTTATTGATTTTGCGATAATCACCACTTTCACTATAAGTGAGTTTATAGCCCCTCTTTCACTTGTTTTACATTACTTTACAAATCTCGAAGGAGAATACATGCTCGTTACAACTTGTTTACATAATGATTTACAATCTCTTTTACATACTCTTCTACATATTTGATTTCGTAGCACGTTTACACACACATTTACAAAACTGTTACATGCTCGTTACAAACTCATTTACATGATGGATTACAAACTTGGTTACATGAACGTTTACAAACTCATTTACATGGTTGATTACAAACTCGTTTACACACTCATTTTCATATTGTATGAGATACAATACTTGTTTTCACTTATGGACGCAACAACTTTACTTTGATTTAAATGATCATGGATTAGCTTAAGTTGCATGAACTGTTAATTACTCGGAGGGTAAGCGCGATTGTTTAAGATAGATCTATTTGGGATTGACAATCCCCGTTCGGGTGAGTAGCTCTCACTAGTTTTCAGCGGTACTGGACTAACGAACGTTATACCATGTCGGAGCACGACTGGCTTGGTGTCTACAGGGCCAACAACTACATACTCATGAACTCTTACTGTGCCTTAAATAAAGTGGCATATATATAAGTCTATGCCGCAGTTTCATGAACTTAGGGGTGAAATCATAATCACACATGGTGACTATTGTATTGGATACAATGGTCATGCATACTTTACAAACGCTTTGGTCGAACTATACTTAACTTTTTGTGACTATTGTATGTGATACAATAGTCATACACATCTTTGATTCCAACATTTATACATACATTTTTGTATCATAAGGGTTGAAAAGGTCATGCATACTTTACAAAACTCAGATTCTAACATTTTAACAAACACATTTGTGTGGTTTGTGTTTATACGCATTTTAAGAAAACCTATATATTTTAGTTTATGCGTTACAAGTCTTGTATGTGCGGGACTTGTAACACAGTAAGTTTACATATATATAGTTTTGTGATACACATTTATACTTACCAAAAACCTATGAACCCACCAACTTTATGTTACACTTTTAAGCATGTTTTTCTTAGGTGAAATAGATGCTTGACTTAACTGATGTGCATTGGAGTCCAAACTTTACAAGATTACTTTTCAAACGACACGTTTAGAGGTCGTTCTCTCAAGTCTTGTGCAAAGATACTCATGAAGTAACACTCCCTGACATACTTTCTAATGCGACCCATTTTGGGGGTGTTACAATTATGTCTAAATCTTAGAGAGAGAGAGAGATAAGTTTAGAGGGAGAAAGCTAGAGAGGAAAAGAGAATGGTGTAAGATTACTATGTGAAATGGTAACCAACACCCTCCTAACATGCTAGGAGGGTGGTATTTATAGTCTATGCCAACATATGAGGCGTATGGGCTTTTGCTACTGGCCCGGGCTTGGTTTGTTGTTGGGCTTTGGCGCAAAACGTGGACAATTTATCTTAAAGTCCAAGCCCGTTAAACCTGTTTAACCTATTACAATCTAATACATGTCGTTATCTATTTATCTTGCGCATGGCCGCTAAACTTGACTCATTTGTATTAGCGTATCCTTATTTATCCCGTAGCCACTATTAGTTGCCAAGTATGGGTTTATGGACCAATTTGTCATATCACTCTGTGAGGTTGAATGAAAGGAATAATTAAATCTAATATAAAGGATCTTAATCTCAAAATAAAAAGGGTAGAAAGTGTCTTTTGTGTCCCCCACCTCACACCATCAGGGGTAAAATGGTAATTTTACTCGTTTTTTTTCTTTGCACCTTTAAAATTCAAATGCATGTAACTTTTAAACAACAAACTTTTTAAAAAAAAGTCGTTTTCACCATAATATCTAAAATTTAATCCTCTTTAATTTCTTGTTGAATATTCTGAATTTTTTTACATATTAAATGGGTCTTGATTTTCTTATTTTTTTTAGTATTTTCGATCTTATTTTTGACCCTCATAACTGCCGAATAGTGAAAAACTTAAAACATGAAAGTTATAGATTTTTGTTCACTCGTTACATAGGTTTTTGAATCACTCAAAGATGATGATATATGAGAGATATCACACGTTAAAGATGACATTTTAGTCATATTTGTTACATACAACGTGTATGATGAAATGTCTAGCTTAGATTTTTAGTGTTAAAATTATGTTAATTTCATTAATTTTTGTACCATAACGCACCATGAATCATTTTATTAATGTAAGTTTCAAAAAGCGATGTTTTTTTAATTTGTTAATTTTGTACAAAATGTACTCATTACCTTTTATTGCGTTTCTAACAATAAATTTGACCAATATTAAATTCAAATTAGAAAAATTGTAAAGCATAAAAAAGTTCTAGATTTTAGGGCAATCTTTACTCAGGTTTTTGAATCACTCAAATTTGATGTCATATGAGTGAGATATCACACGTTAAAGATGACGTTTTAGTCATATTTTATGATGAAAAACATGGCTTATGAACAATATGGATTATGATGAACAATGATGAATATGGATTAAGACTGTTGGACTAATGAACTGATGAACAAGACTAACTACTAATGAACAAGACTAACTGATGAACAAGACAACATTAATCTACAATCTACATGTTGTCCATATAAGTGTTCATCAATTAGTCTTGTTCATCAATCTTGTTTATGAACTGATGAACAACACTAATAGATGAACACGACTAACTACTGATGAACAGGACTAACTATTGAACAAGAAACCATAAATCTACAGGTTCATAAGTGTTCATCAATTAGTCGTGTTCAACAGTCTTGTTGATGAATGACGAACAACACTAACTGATGAACAAGACTAACCGAGACAACATCAATCTACATGTTATTCATCGATAAAAAAATGTTGTTCATCAATAATAAGTGTTGTTCATCAATAAAAAGAGTTGTTTATCAATAAGAAGTCTTGTTTATCAGTTAGTCTTGTCATCAGTTAATCTTGTTCATCAGTTAGTCTTGTTCATCACTTAGTGTTGTTCATCAGTTAGTGTTGTTCATCAATTCATCAAATAACTAAAAATTTATTATGGTACAGCAGTTAGTACATTTAAGAACTTGTCTAAAGGAAGTCTCTCTTAAGCATTTTATCAAACACCTTTTATGCAATAAATATGTTTAAAACGTCATTTTACAAATGCAATATCTCACTCATATCATATCGGATTTGAGTGCTTCTAATTTATGGTTAAAGATGGCCAAAAATCTACAACTTTTGTGATTTAATTTTTTCGTAATTTGGCCTTTCAGCTAGACAAAATTAAGGCCGAAGATGCAGAAAATTTCAAGAAAATCATGACCAACTTAAAAACTTAAAAAAAAGTTACGATTTATACATCAAAATTCATACCAATTTAAAGAGAATTAAATTCTAGAAATTATGGTGAAATCGGTTTTTCTTAAAAGTTTATCGATTGAGAGTTATAAAGGTTTGGATTTTGAGGGTGAAGTATAAAAACGAGTTAAATGACCAAACTACCCTTGGTCAAATTAAGAAAAGGGAGTTGTGAATATTGTTTTAATCATGATGATTTGATGTTTTTTTTAGTTGCACGAATGAATTTACTTTGGATTTTGGTTGCTTTTCTATAGGATCACAACCCATCAAAGCCCTAAGAGCCTCTCTCATCAAAATCTTATTTTTTATTTTTGTTCTACATTGTCATTACCTCGCCTGCAATTTCTTTTATTTCATTTTTTTGCTTTTGTGCTTTGCCTTAATCTTGTCATAACATCATGACCGGAAACACACCATCACCAAATTCACCCAAATAACCGTTTGATAAAACATATTTTATCGCTAGCATCAAGGCGTGTATCCCTACACCCTTGATCTAGACAAGCTAAACTATAATTCTTGAATTGTGTTGTTTAAACGATTTTGCAAAACATATGATGTGCATCACCATCTTGAAGCTCCCTTAACCTCCTCAAGCATCGCCACCATTGACCCTTAACACGACTTTTAAGACTCGTTAGTTGTCATGTGGATGTATTCCACCATCTCTCCCAAGTATGTGGACATGATTATTGATGATAGTACTATACAACATAATTTGGAAATGCCTGTCAGACATCTTCCATGATAATAAGGATGCTCGAGTCATACAACTTGACAACGAGATCTGTAACATGGCCACTGAAAATCTATCCGTGAATGAGTTCCAAGAGATTAAGTCAAAATCCAATCTACTTGCTAATCTCGGTTCATATGTAAATGATTCAAGCCTTGTTACTTATGCCATCAATGGTCTTCATAACAAATTCCCAGAAATAGAAAGTATCATTCGTTATAAGGAAAAGCTCCTTACTTTCGATGAGGTACGTTCCATGATTCTTCTAAAAGGGCGATGAGGGAAAGACATCCTCATAAAAGGTAACGAAGAGGGTGATGGAGACGAAGAGGGCGATGGAGACGAAGAGGGTAAAGAGGGAAAGACATCCTCATAAAAGGCAACGTGTCTAGATGAATATGTCCTTGTGGTTATAGTATCGTAGCATAAATAATAACGACAACTAGATGCATAATCTAAAAATATGTAAGGAGTAGATTTCGGAGATAGTTTATGTGAATGAGTTTCTCCAAGAAAAGGATAACACAAACACCCAAAGGTACGAAAGAGAAAGTAATTTGGTAAAAAATAAGAGTCAGAAAGAGACCGAGAAGGAGACGCTTAATTATGAATGAAGAAGTAGGGTAAGCATCATACCAAAAAGATAAAGCACGTGAAAACTCAAATAAATGTCTCTTTTTATGTTCAACAACCCCGTTTTGTTCAAGAGTGTAAGGGCAAGAGATACGGAAAGTGATACTGCCCCAAGAGAAACACATAGAGCCTTGAGTAAGTTTAAGGGCGCCATCACATTGAAAGAATTTCATAGTGGTATAAAGAATATTTGAAATTATACGAAAGCAATCAACATCTTGAGAACGATGAGAGAGAGAGAGAGTACATCCAAGTAAAGAGACTATGATCATCAATGAATATAAAGGAATAGCGATAACCCGATCAAGAGACAGTTGGTGATGAACCTCAAATGTCACAATGAATTGACAAATATATATAGTTTTCTTACTGCTATCAAGGTGCAGTACTCGAGTATGTTTCTGAAAAATCTGATGAGGATCAAGATCACACTAAGGCAATGAAAAAGATGATGAAGCCAGCATAAGTATTCAAAAGCAGGTCATTGCTGTTCTCATTCGATTCAGTAATCGTCCAGAGATGCAAATAGTTTCTTACTTCTTTGAATCCAAGGGAGTCCGTGGAAAGTAATATAGAGAGGATAGTCATACGTCTTGTGGATAGATTAAATAATGAAATGCTTGTTTCAAGTGGTTGGCTGGTGCAATCAAATTGGATTTAGGGTGTTTTGGAGTTATGGTTAGTCAGACCTTGTCTGCTTGTTAAATTTTTTGAAATTCAACATTTGAGTTCGTATTATTTGTGGATTGCATTAGGTTTTTTTATCTCCTAAATGTTCTCTCCTTGGCTTTCAATGGAGATTTATTTATAGTGATGGTTGAAGAATATCATGTTATATTCATGTTTGGAGTGGTTGTTGATGCCAAGGGTCTCTCAATCATCAAAGAAGTCTGATTTTACATTTGTTCTTTTTAAGAATAAGTTTTTTTTCTGTAGTATATCACATAATTGCCTGATGTAAATACCCATTCATATTCTCATATGGTATGTTTGCATTCATGTGAGTAGTATAGTTCTTTATGTAATGACAAAGCCTTACCGTTAGAAAAAGAAAGAATAATAGGGTAACAAAAAGTAGCCTCATACCATGCTTATTCTCTTATATGGTATCGTGACTTAACAAATATAATCATATGGTAAATCAAGAGAGAAGTCAATAAAACGCTTGCATTCACACTAATTTCATCATTCACTAGTTGTTACACAACATACCCTTGTCATCAAAATAAAATTTCCACATTCCAATAGATGATGGCAATACAACCCTATATTTACTTCTAATTATGACAAATAAACTTCCAATTGTGACAAAAAAATAAACGCCGTTTAACAAACATCTTACTCTTTCATGAAAGCATAACCAGTCCTTACCATATCTTCTTATAAAATTCCTCAAAAACTTTAAGACGAGATGACAGAGCAACCACACTAATGTCGTATTCGATAGCTTTAATTATGACTTTCTTCTAGGCAGAGTGCACTTTCGTCATCCTCTCGTTCATCTCTTTACCCTCATTGTCGCCCTTCTCTTTAAATTGACAGGGCTCTAAAATAAAGTCTTCAAGTTTATATTTATGATACTTATTATACGCCATATAAAGATCATCCAAACATCTGGGATCAATCAAGCAATTGACTTTCCAAACCTTCACAATATCCCGCAAAATATTCACTACTGATTTTTCCCTTGCTTCTATCATCTTAATTCCTTGGATATAAGTACTCAATACTGAGGCACATAGTGCCTTCTCAACATACTCTATAAAAGCCTCACTAACATCGCTATCGATAGCCTCACTAACATCGCTATCTCCAAAGTAATGGTCTAGTAACAACGCTCTTTCTTTATTTTTTTCTTATATCCATAGCCTGCTCTACCCCTTGAAATTTTTCAAAAAAGATAAACTACTGAGTGTCATTTAGCTTTACAATATATTTTAATATATTGTAGCACTATGCCACCAAGTGCAACTGGCCATATTTAAGCCCATTATGGACCATGTACACATAGTGTCCCATCCCTCTTTTGCTGACAAATGCTACACATGATTCGTCACGCTTTGTAACTACTATGCCTCGTAACATGCCTTCTACTTGATGATGGTATTTATAATCTCCACCTATAACGAAAGAAGGTCCTTTACCACTAAAGCACTCGGTAACTCCCATTCTAAAATATCTAATCTTTGTATAACTGAGCATTTGTTTTCTTAGTTAGGTGTAAGCAAACCTAGATAAACTTGCATCAATGATCAAATCACGTTCTTCTAGATACACTACAACGGAATTAATGAGTCTATCAACATAACCTGAATCTTCGTCCATGGCAATGATTATAACTTGGGGTTTTGTAAGAGAATTACAAAATCTGAACAATTCTCGAACGTTGATATAGAGACGCCTCCTTGCTCGGCTTGATCGAAAAGTTTTAGATCTATGTCACAGTAGACAGAAACTTGATAACGATGAGCACATCCGAGGGCGAGCTTCTACCCTATGCTGTTAAGCCTTAACAGCCTGATAGCTGACATCCTTGTGACTTTCTTGTTACTGTTTAAGGAAGATTTTAATTAGTGCCTCCTTGAACAAGTATTTGACAACTTGTTAATATTAACATAATGGGCAACAAAAGTGAGTGGAAGTTACTTTCACTATGAAATGATAAAAAAAATGGAAGTTCATAATTACATAATATAACAATTTGTAATTTTTGGATCGTTATTTAACCTCGTACTTTCACTATTTATTTTAATTTTACATAAAATTTACTTTTACGGTTAACCGGATAGGTTATCTCGCGTTCGTAGTAAAACGTATATTAAACATGAACCCGACCTTAGACTAAATATTAGTCTACACGCTCTACGTATTTTTATTATTTTACATAAGTATCATATATGTTATAATTTTATTTTTAACATTTATGTTTATTCTTCGTAGTTGCGTCTAAACTTTTACAACAATATACCTTTTTACCCATTAGCCTAAACAATACCACTTATACCAAATTTAACACAAAATTAAACCCATAATACCCCCCACCAATATGTATGACTAAACACCCTCATGGACATGTGCCTATGAGGTGTTTAATCATCTAAACACTATAGTTGTGTTGTCACATTAAACACTATAGTTGTGTTTAATCATCTAAACACTTGGTTAATCTATTTTGCATGTTCTCTTCCTTCATCTTTCACTTACCACTATTCTCTCATAGATCTCATATAGTTTGTTCTTCCCCTTCCTCCTCTCCACCCTTGTGCCGCCCCTCCTATCTTTACAAACATCATTTCATACAAAATTCTAGCTAAAGAAATATATCAAGATTAAAGGTGTAAGAATCTAGTTCAAGTTCTTATGTTGTAATCTCTTCAAGCTCAAACAAGAAACATCATACTCAAGGGTTTATGATTTATATTCTTCATGGTTTAAAAGAGTTCATGAAAGAGTTATTGGTTGGGTTGAATAAGAGCTAGATAAAAATATTGGGTTGATTTTGTTGTTATCACCTTCATTTTCCTTCTTTGTAAGAATCATTGTATTCTGTAATTATACTTTTAATTTTCTTTATATTCTTTAATGTAATTTTCTGAGATTTTTACGTATTTTATACACTCTGTATATTATTTGTAAATTGTAAGGACATATTTGATCAGTAGGATAGATATAGTAAACTGTAGAAATTCGTGAACCATGAAGCTTGGATAAAAATATAGTAACGTAGAGCTATGTCTCAACTTCATTTTTCCTGATGGCACTCGTTGTGGCGATACCTGATGAATTAATTAGAAAATAAACGGTAAAAGTGGTCCAGAACTGCACACCAGATTTCATTGGATTATAACTCTTAAAATTTGTATAGAAGTCACTGTTGGTGTAAAAAGAAAACTTGTAGAGGACTCTTTGACTTAAATTTTGACGTTTGAATCGGCACTAACGGACTTATGGTTTAGGATATACGACCGTTTTCCCGAGACTGGAGTAATTTGGAAATCAATCAGCTTGGCACTTGTTAGTAAAATTTTCTTTTGACCCTATTTTTTTAAAAACCGATGTGGCCGGACCCACATATCAGAAAAATAGACTCATTTACTTTTCCGTAGACATAAGAACCAAATCATGAACATTTACGGTTTAGGAGTTATGGGCTATTGAAGTGGGCTAAAACTGAAAATCTTTATCACCCTATATGTTTTGGGCTTATAAATATTAACCTGGACATTTTTGAGCCCAAATGTGTTTGTAAAAATTGAAAACTCTAACTACAATGCTAAATCTATATAAAAACTTAATTATATTTATTTGCGTAATAATTATAAATACTAAGACGCGACATTATTTTTAGGTTGCATCTTGATTTTCCCGATTCACCGACGCTATTTCTTGTTATCTTATCGTATTGCTAAACGGTGAGTTCATATCCTCATCTTTTACTCATTTAAACTTTTTCTAAACTTCTTGGAGGAGCTAACATGCTACTTTACTTTCTTTTTTAGGGGTTAATGCATATAATAGCAACGTACTTTCTCATTTGACCATTATCAGATATGAACTCCAAAAAGTCTCACAATACCCATCGAACTTTATATGAACTGATCCAATATTAGCAACTTGACCAATTTTTCTTACAAAATTCACGTCATGAGACACATGTACATGTCATATCCCTTCTTTTAGAGCGTTAGGTTCCATGTCAGCCCCTAATACACACCGTTAGGTTGTATGCGTTAGTGTTAGGGTTATATGTGTTTTTATTAGTCTATATAAAAACTTAATTATATTTATTTGCGTAATAATTATAAATACTAAGACGCGACATTATTTTTAGGTTGCATCTAGGACTTTTCCCGACTCTCGACGCTCATTTCTCGTTATCTTTTCTCGGGCTCTCGACATTTATTCTCGATATCTTTTATTGCAATGCTTAAAGGTGAGTTCATATCCCCACTTTTACTCATTTACTGTTTTATAAACTTTTTGGGGGAGATACATGCTACTTAACTTACTTCTACTTATGGACGCAAGTGTTTTAAACTGTATGCTTTTCCTCATATATTATTGCCTAAGTACCACTACTATCATTAAGTCCCCTAAATCATGAACCGTTAATTACTTTTTGTGAAGTAAACGTGAATGCTATGAATATATCTATTGGGATTGACAATCCCCGTCATGTTCTGGTACCTACATAGCCAGCGAACGCATTTAACATTTGAAGTAATACTTAGGTGTTTGGCAGAACATCAATTCTCGGGGCACAAATCTGGTTAGGATTTGCATAAAATGTTAACGTTCAGGTGTCATGAGCTTAATGCAATAATAAATGCTTTTGACTTTTGAATGTACATCATTAGTCAATTATAACTGAAATCTTGTGATCCACTAAACTGCTCGTTAAAGCACTATATTGATTTCTATAACATTACTTAGTCTACTTAAACACTGCTTTATTTACAAACCTATAAATTTCACTTAACATTATTTGTTGACCATTTTTGGTATGTTTATCTAAGGTCCTTAAGGTGTTGGTTTGGAAGAAAGTCGCACGACATATTTTGAAAACTTTGCATATCATTACCATTTAAAATCTTTTCTTTAAAAACGTTTATGTAATGTATAGATGTTAGGACCTCTCTTTTGTAAACTCTGATGTTATAATAAATCGAATGTGTAACTTTTCAAACGTCTCATTTAGAGGTCGTTTTCTGCAACTTGTACTTTGTGCAATGAAGTAGCACCCTCAATTGTCTTCCGCTGCTATCCGAAATTGAGGGTGTTACAGATTGGTATCAGAGCACTGGTTATAGAGAACTAGGTTGCATTTAGTACATAGTCTATAACTACTATGTATATATTACGAAACCCTTACTGCCTTATATAATATTCGTGCGTGTATACTTCCTAAATTGCCTATGCTGTTATATTTAGAGCGTTACTATTAAAGTATTATATAAAAGCTATTTATATAAACACTTGATTTGCTCTTTGATTACTTATGTTTATTTTCGAGAGCGTCGCTATTTATTTATATAAAAGTAATTTATATAAATGTTGTATTTTTTATCACTTATACCTACTTACCAGAGCACCACTATATTTTTATATATAAATATTATTTATATAAATATTGAAACTCTTCCAAGACATTATGAGTTACACAATGGTCTTCAAACTTTTCTTAAGACATTGTGAGTGACAAAATGGTCTCTAGACATTTCCCATGACATCGTGAGTGATACGATGATCTCAAAACTTTTTCATGACTTTACATAATACCGTTTCATTTAACATTCAAACTCGTCACAATTTGTCGATCTTATTGGTTATTTTACTATTCGACTCCGAGTTTGAACACTTGCCTCATACTTCTAAAACGTATACGTCATCTCGTGACCCATCACCTAGAAACATGCCAATTAATACGAACACGACTTTAACCCGTCACCCCATAACATTCCATCTTTGAAACACAACTTTTGGAACTTGAAGGAAATAAAGGAAAAGCTCGCGGGAACCCTAACGTCGTTATAGATCATGCTAGTGCTTAAGGAGAGATTTTTCCCGCATTACATAAACCTAAGTCGAAGCCTTCTTAGACCACATTCCGTTAAGAGATTTGCACTAGTACTTCCTATAAATTTGGTTGCATTGTGTGGTTGTTTATAAATTCTCTATTTAATTTTATGTTTCATAATGATTTTGTCCGTTACCCACCCTGAATTATTACCACCTTATAAACCATTTCACGATCATCTTATAAACTATTTTGGTGTCATCTTATAAACCACTTTGCTGTCATCTTGTAAGCTATTTTACTGTCAGCTCATAAACTATTTTGCTATCATAAAAAAAATTATTTTGTTGTTATCTTATAAACTACTTCTCTTTCATCTTAGGAATTGTTTTGTTACTTTATTAATCATTTTGTTTACTATCTTATAATCAGTATAGTTTATCTTATCTTATATACATACCTATAGATTCAATACAAAAATTTATTGTGCAGGCTTTAAAATTTGTAACCCAAGCTTTAAAAAGTGTACAAATCCATGTGAATAAATGCCCTAATCGATGGTAAACTATTGTAAGCCAAGCTTTGAAAAGTGTGCAAATCGGTTATTATAAGAGATACAACCTCTTAATTTAATATGGAAGTGTCCAAGTGCTTAAACACTGTGTGATTACTTAGGTATACAAACCATCGTGCCCCCAAAAGAATACAAAGGATATGGAGTTACAAACATTTACAACCCAAAAGAATACAAAGGATCCCCCATTCAATTCTCAGTTGATCAGTTAATTCCTTTATTCTTTTTCTTTTTCTTTTTTTCCCACTCGGTGCAAGAAGTTATTGATTTGTGCAGAACTGGAAAAATAGTTAACGATGATCGGGTTAGCAGGATAAGGAAGAAGGTGTGGAATCAGAGTATTATCTATCTTGCTTCGGTAAACAAAATCGTTAATTTTGGATGAAGCCACAGGATTATTGAACTCTATTGTTGTTCGTCGAGATGATTTGATGAGGTAATTGATATAGATAGTAATTGTTAAAGGTTAGATTGTCTTCATTTTATTTAAAATTTTGCTAACTTGAGTTCTTCATTGTTGCTGCGGTGTAGGAAATTCTATGATATGCGGAGTGCGTCAAAGGTGTTTGATGAAATGTCTGAGAGGTATTTTATTAATGTGTATTAATAAATAATAAGCAACAGTGTGTTTAGTCTTTGATTGCAAACCCGGCAGGTTGTGATTCTGAAATGTAAGTTTTACTTTATAAGCCCTTTTAAATGGTTTATGTCTTTAAATCTTTTTTTTAAATAACTGAGAGGCTATTGTTGTTTTCAAGGACGTGGTTTATGATTATTTAATATTTATGTTTCTTTTTTCTTTAAGCAGTATCTTAAGTTTTAGGTGTAAAAACAGAAAAATGAAATGCATCTCAATGTAATGAAGCAGGTTAGCCGTTGGAGTCAATATATGACCCTTACACACATTTGCTGCCAAGCGTCCTTGCAAGGTCTTTTGCAGATGTTCTTTAGCTTTTAGGTATCACGTGCCATTATAATTCTATCTTTGCTTCTATTTACGTTTCTTATAAAATTATACTATGTTTCAAAATAATCAGGATAACATATAGGTACAAATGTTTAGAAAAAAACTACAACTTTTATGAACGTATGTGATGCGTTCGTTGTAAACACACCAGGTTTTACTACTCCCTAGGTAGAGCACCTGACTGTTGTAGTGTTGTAAGGTAAGACTCGGGGGTTGTTATCATTCTCTAGGGGAATAGGTTGGGAACGCTCGAACTAAACGTAGTCTAAGGGATTGAAAGAAGATTATTTTTGTATTTTTATATTTTATAGAAAGCAAGTTAATTTCTGGTTTTGAGAGAGGTTTGGTTTTAAGCTAATTAAACTAATAACTGAAATTAAATCTAAACTACTTGTGGAAACTCAATAGGTAAATAAATGTGTTTACTTAATCATGCATGATCCTAGTTTGATTCTCCTAATTCTATTGCCCATCACCCTTGTGATGCGATATGTAAATATTTCCTAAGTCATGAACGAATTACACGAACCCGCCGTCTATGTAATATTCTGTTAAGGCAACGCACAAGTAAGGTAGTATGAAGACTATTACAAAGACCATGAGAGTACATTACATGCATTAAAATATTTAAAAGGTGATCAACCATAGATGGGTAAGGTAGTATGAAGACTGTCACCGATGGTATCCTTTCTACTCAATCACGTTTCCCTAGATGTCTATGCCAATGTAATATTTTATGGCTAGTTTTCTAAAGCCTAACGCGCACACCCATCAACAAGAAGCAATATTAAAAGGATCAACAAACTAATTCTCATGCAATCATAAGTAAACACTAATAGATCTAGCCTAGCATGTTAAGAAGAAGCAAAGAATAGTAATTAATCATACAAAACACAGACACATTCAAAGATTAAAAGATAAAGAACTTCACTGATCAAAACATGGACTTAATGGTGTTACAAGAGAGGTTGAGAACCCTAAAAACAGTCTAACTATGGCTGATAATCATACTCTAATAATGACTCTCGAGTTCGACGCTTAAAACCCTAAAAACGAGTTTGTATATATATGAAATAGGTCGCGACTGCGTCACTGTATAATCCTGACGCCGTCGCTTCGCCGAATCTTCTAGGGCTTCTTTAAGTCGGTTACGTTCTGACGTCGTCTCAAATTTCCTGACGCCGTCTCTTTGTAATCCTGACGACATCACAAGGAATACTGACGCCATCTCCAGCCACTGTGAGCCATATTCTTCAACGATTTTGGTTTAGAGTTCTCGTCCGTTCCTTCTCTAAATGAGCCAAATTCACGTGTATTTCCTCCAAATGCCATCCAAGTGCTAAAAATACAAAAAGGAACGATTAAGCACATATTTTAGAGATATTTGCATGATTTATGAGGTTAAATGACCCCGAAAAAGTGTATAAAGTGGCATCTCATCAAATACCCCTACACTTGGGATTTGCTTGTCCTCAAGCAAATGGGTTTTTCTACCTAGACAATAGCAATATCAGGGGCATTTAACTTACTATTTAAAGATAATTTACGGCACAACCTACTAGACCTTGTAATTAAAAGCACGTAAATTATATACTAACACCTCACATAAGTGTTTGGATTCTCTCTTTCTCTCAGGTGTATAATGAATTATAACAATATAGGAAACAAAAAATTAACACTCATTACCTGTCGTAGCAAATAAATTACCATAAGCTTGATAAAGGATCAAACCTCCACCGCTATGGCGTAAACACCTAGGAATTACTATCAAAGAGGTCTTTAAATAGTTGTGATGTATGGGTGTAAGTTAAATGGAAACGAAAACGGATGGGAAATATTTGGGTGAATTTAGGGTGGATTTGGGTAGTGGTGAGTTAATTAAATACAAGAATATACGTTGAGGCGTTGCTAAGCCAAGACTCGACCACTCTAGGACTAAGATATACAAAACTCTACATCAAACTCTTTTTTTTATTTTCTGACTCTTTCTTACACATAAACATAAGCAAGATGGCAGCCCGTATTTAATATTTTTTTTTTCTTTTTCACTATATATATATATATATATATGTATTTTTTATTATATATATATATTTATATATAAATTTATATATATTTAATATATTTATATAGATATATAATAATATTATATATATATGCGGCCATAGTAGGACTTCTACACGAAGTTTTACAACTCACTAGGCAGTTGAGCACATAATCGTTGTACAGTAGTAAGTAGTATAGTGCAAAGACTCAGGGGGTTGTTATCGTTCAATCGAGGAATATGGTTGAGAAGCTTGATCATCGGCTGCTAACAGAATTCTTAGAAGGTTGAGGAAAAGAATATTTTGTATTTTTATATTTTATAGAAAGCAAGTAAATCATATAATTGAAGATGGTGGTGGTTTTAGCTATTAAACTAATTATTAACTAACTACTGTGTGATACAATAAGATTAAAAGACTGTGGTTTATTTAAATCATGTATTTACTCCGTGAGATTGCTTCTCATGGTATTTGTTGCTTTGTCACACTTGTGATGATCTATCAACTATTTTCCTAGAAGTCATTGAAGGATTACACGAACCCGCCGTCTCGATTTATTATATTCCGTATAGAGCAAACGCACCTCGTTAAGGTAGTATGAAGACGCTATTAAAGGCTGCCTTAGGAGTATATTTAAATGCTGGATCATGTTGTAATATATCTAAGGTGGATCAACCCATATTAGAGGGCATAGGTAGTTATGAAGACTGTACCCGTTGGTATCCTTTCTAACACAATGCAGATGTTTCCTAGATAACATATCACTAAGATACGACTATAAAGCTAATTTTCTATGGACCTATACATGAACATCGCCAGATTGTTAGATCTCTTGCCCATCTATAGGATTAGGTTTTATGATGAACATTAATACGCAGCGGAATAGAACAAGAACAATAATGATTATTACACAAGTTTTCTTTATTCATTTAATCAAATACTTTAATAATATTCGACTTTAATCAGTCGACTTTGCTTATAGTTATAAATAACTATTACACAAAACTAATAAAGATAACTATTAGACTCGCATTGGATAGATCTATCTTATGATGGATGATGAAACTATTCACCCTAATACCTTTTATATAGAGGGATATTAAGGCTTACAAAGGAAGCTAATTAATTATATTAGGAAGCTAATTAAAACTAATTAAAACCTTCCTTTATCTTTGATATTCTTTGACTTTTCAATGCCTATCTTCATGGAAATCTTCCAGCTTTTAATTCTTCCATATGTAGAATACCAAAGTGTCATATTAATCCCTTGTTGTTTCATTCGTCTTCATTTATGCATATGTAATTTTGTAATCATCAAATCTGAGATCCCAACATCCATCACAAGAAGCAACACCACTAAGATCTACATTCTAGGTTTCATATAGTCATAAATAAACACAATAGGAGGCTTAGCCAAGCATGTTATAGATAAAGAAAGAACAGATAAGAATCACACAAAAGACATACTGAATGATTAAATAAGTCTTACTTGATTAGAACATGAATTGAAGGAAGTGCAATAGGGTTTTTAGGCCCTAAAACCGTCCCTAACAACTACTAAACGAACTAGGGTTTGTACCCTCTTTTTATTCTAAAGTTACACACTTAAAACCCTAAATTCGGGTTTGTATATATAGGAAAATCACTGTGACGGCGTCACGTTTTAGTCGTGACGCCGTCATGAAAGAGAATATTTTAGATAATAGGCTGGGTCGTGTACTTTAACGCCGTTGTGAGATCTTGTGATGCCGTCTTGGTCTTCATTGTGACGCCCCGTCACGTTGTATCTGTGACGCCGTCTCCAGCTGCTGAGAACATTATCTTGATAGATGTTGGTGTAGGTCCGTAGTCTTGTTCGTTTCTTCTCCAAATGAGCCCAAGTCACGTGTAATTCTTCCAAATGCCTTCCAAATGCAAAATACCTGAAAAGAAATGATTAAGTACCTATTTTGGGCATAAATGCACGATTTATGGGGTTAAACGACCCCGAAAAAGTGTATAAAATAACACCTCATCAAATACCCCTACACTTGGAATTTGCTTGTCCTCAAGCAAATGGGCTTTTCTACCTAGACAATAACAATATGAGGGTCATTTTACCTACTCTTTAAACATATTTTACAACACAACCTTCTAGATCTCGTAATTAAAAGCACGGAAAATATATACTAGCACCTCACATAAGTGTTTAGGGATTCTCTCTTTCACTCGATTGTATAATAAATTATAACATATGAGGGAAACGGAAAATCAACACTCATTACATGTCATAGCATATAAATTACCATAGGCTTGGTAAAGGATCAAACCTCCACCGCTAGATGCAAGCATTATTCATTACTATCTAAGAGGTCTTTTAAAGGGTTGTAGGGTGTAGGTGTAAGATAACATATAATGGAAACGGAAACGGATGGGATACATTTGGGTGGCTTTGGGTGAATTTGGAGTGGAAGGGTTAGCTAACTATTTACATGAATACATGATAAGTGTAGAATACACATATCCGTTTTATACCTAAAATGACCCAATTAAACCCAAAACAGATCAAAAATGGCATAAATATGCTTGTATTTGTGTTTTGTGTGTGCAGGTATGGATAAGTAAAAAAATCACAAGAAAACAGTCAAAAACGGGCAAGCACGGACACGAGAATCAGAAGAGTACAAAAAGAAACCAAAGAATCAAAGCCGAAGCCAGAAAAGTCAAGCCTCAGCCAAATCATGGTCAACAAAAGTCAACAAAGCCCATTTCCTCTTGTTATAAAACATAAGGGCCAAAATTGCAAATTCCCAAACTGTTTTATAACTAGAAAATGAACACAAGGGCCAATTATGCAAACTCCCCAAACTCCAACAGTTTTAACTGTCGAAATAAGGGCGCCAAAGGTGTTACTATTCATCTTTCTTCCCCGTTTCACCATCCAGGGTAAATCAAAGGGGTTCTCCAAATTAAAAGGTGCTTAGGTCAATTCATAAGCTCACTAACACAAATGAAGGGACAAATCAGTCTTTATCAAAGGATTACTTAGCCTCTCCCAATCAAAGGCCACGTCAACAATGGTGAAAGCACAAATTTTAGTGGTTTTTGTACTAAAACACTCACAAAAGAAGCACAAACGTCACATCAAAGAATGTCATGCTGACAATCCTCAGGTGTCCACAGCTTGATCAAACGGCCTTAAATGAAGCTTAAATGATTGAAGAAATGATTGGCCAGGATTGAAAGATTGAAGAGCAGGGCTAGAGATCCTAGTAGCTTCTTTCAGCACCTATAAATACGCCTCACCTCTCACACACGACAGAGGGAGTTTTTTTTTCATATCTAG